>JAYJMF010351727.1:0-11142 GCA_036873715.1 Salvia sclarea
TATATAACCCTAATTAATTAGGTTATCCATTATTTATAATTTGGCCCCTCATCAAATTATAAAATATAACTTTTAGTGTATACATAATATAATAGCAATATACATTAATATATATGTGCCCATAATTATTTGATTTATCTAACAGGATATGCCTATAATTTGCGTGATGACATGTAAAAATGTGAAGATACGCTTGTCGTCCAATCTTCTTACATCGCACATGTTGGGTCCTAGAGGTATACTAAAACAGGTGTATTGGGGTGAATACACCTAAATACAGTTTTTCGAAATATGTAGCGAAAATATTAAGGAGCCAATAGTTATGAATCTTACTGACTGAGAGACTGGGGTCAGTTGGACTAATAACTGATGTAGCTCAGTTTAATCGATTAAGTTTAGTTTAGATATATTTTAGACAGATCAGCATAAATATATACAACAACAAAAGCAAGAAAATAAAGAACAACACACAAACGAATTTAACGTGGTTCGGAGAGATCAACTCCTATGTCCATTGATTGAATGCTTCAGTCAATTCAATCAGAATCAGCCTGTGCTTGGGGGCGCACAGCAAGCCTTTGTCACCGTAAATCAGTTAATAGTGCCAACGTATCATGTCGGATTCCTCCTTAGCTTCCAGGTAAAAGTAAGTTAGTAACCTTACGAGATTTCAATCAACAAAAAAACCTTGTCTAAGCTTTCTACAACTCACACTCTAATACAAGATTTGAGAGAGGGTAGAATAAATCCAACTAAACAAGCTGAGCAAAAGCAAGACAATGAATGTTCAGAACACAAGAGAAGTGTCGTAGAAAAGGAATCGTAGACAAAACTTCTCTTCTTCGATTTCAAGCTTTGAGAGAGAATTTTGGCAGAAGTTCCGCAAGCTTCAAAATCGATAAAGAGTGAGGCGATGCAGGTCGAGTATATATAGGCAATTTGAATTGAGATCCGTTGGAGAGAGTCTCAGATTAAAAAAGAGCCGTTTGAGAGAAAACAAATCGTCCATAGTCTGGAGGTGACCTTGACCTTCACTCTATGCTTTCTATCATTCTTTTCCAGATAGTATAACCTTTTAGGGTTGTTGATCCTAGTACGAGATAAGGTGCTTGTCTTCTTTATACTCTACTTTCCATAAAGTAGCTGTCACATCGTACTATGAAGATCTGTGAGAATTTGCTACATTAAATGCACCGAGAGAAAGGAGGTGAGCCATGCTGATCATAACTTGATCAGTACAGGATGACTTCAAAATATTCAGCTTTCAGCATTGGAATCGTAGACATCATCAAAATTGCAACAACTTCATCCTTTAACCTTGAAACACCAATCTTCAGTCTCTAGCTTCAATCTTCAGCAAGATCGAGGCAACACAACAAAAACTGATACTAGAGTGTTTTGGTATCAAATCAAAACTATACAAAGAATTTTTCCAAGTACAGATTTATGTTAAAAATATTCCCGTTAAGAGCCAATGAGGATGTGCCATATGTATAGGCTGAAAGGTGCCTTTTCTTATTGCCATTCTTCAGCCATGTATTTCACATATGTATCAAGCTTCTTAGGGTTTCTTCTTCAAATTGAGCCGGACTAATATATTCTTTAATAAAACCTTCTTTAATTAGCTTTGGGCCTCATCAAATAGACCCAAAGTGATGGATGTATGAAAATAAGGCCCAGAGTGATGGAATATTTATTAAGTTGCGTTATATTTACTTAAGCAAATTATTTTCTTTTTACGCTTCTTATTATACATTTTCCTTGATGATCTATATGTGACGTGTTCTATTAAATATCAACTCAGTTCCCTTTCATCTTATTTTTGTAGACTCACTATTTTCGTGTTTGTTACTAGTAGTCGAAACATTCAGTGGAATGAGATACAGATTTCTAATTCGTTAAATTTGTATAAACTATGAATGCTCAATACATTGCCCCCATTGAACTCCAGTATGAAGTGAAAAAAGAATTGCTTTTTGAGGATAAGTCAAGAAACAAGTTACTCTTTCTATCAGTAGATGGTAGCTACTTTTCACTAGCATCTCTTTATCTATATTTTTTAAGGTCTCCCTTTATCTCACAATAACAATACCAACTAAAAGAAATAAAAATAACACCAACTAAAAAAAATTAAAAATAATATCTCACATCCTTAGCGTCTTTTTGGGACGCAAGTTAGTTACACCATTAAACTATCAATTTAGGGCGATTTAGTTCTAAAAAAAATAAAAATCAGGCCCATTTACGTAGAACAAC
The DNA here is from genome assembly GCA_036873715.1 of Salvia sclarea. Lineage (NCBI taxonomy): Eukaryota > Viridiplantae > Streptophyta > Magnoliopsida > Lamiales > Lamiaceae > Salvia > Salvia sclarea. The sequence continues at coordinate 2,257 of JAYJMF010351727.1, forward strand.
ATGCTAAAATAAATAGAGAGCCACATAACGACGTCGCATGGTGTTCTAAATATATGCGAGAAGCATTTCAACTCGACACTCTCGGCTTTACAAAACTGCCTTATGTTTAAGTGTGTGTAGAATCATCAAGAACAACCTTTACTTACCCCTAAACCAATACATATACATTAGAGAAGAGAATTTTAGTTTAACTAAGAGGTATGGTGTTCCTACAATTCTTCTTCCGCATTCTTATAAGCATAAAGATCATGCACAGCTTGTAACAGTGGATATGTGAAACATACCAAGTCTGTTTTAGCAACTTAGCTTCCTCACTGCCACGACAACAGCCGATTTTGGTTGTACCAAGTAATAGAGTCTTGACTGCTACAACAAACAGACAATGTCTTCGAATCAGCCGGACTCTTTGTTCTTCGTAACCAAATCATAGTTAATCGAGGCTAGCTGCGACAAGTTCTGAAGAAAGAAATTGTGAGGGTTATTAAAACCAATGTATTGTGCCCACAACTAGTTCTACAGCAACTACAACTTTTGGAATGAAACGAGTTCAACAGCTATTAAATCTAAAACTTCTTTTAGCAAAGTCATTAGACGGGAATGTATTGTAGTAGGATAAAATTGATCAATATCATGTACTTGGCTAACTTAATTGCTAAGATAAGTCATACCTTAAATGAGAAATTGCTGAAAGAGTACTTCATTTCAAGAGCCGGTGTACCAAAATCAGCTAAACTGCCACATTCATCCCCCTATATCAAGAACAAGACAACGTTAATTTCACACGTCAAGTAAAAGAAAAGAAGAAAGGATGAGGCAAAAACTTGCAGACGCTATAACACATGAGTGTGATAGATATTACAGTAATAATAATATGGCAACTCATTTAATATTTAGAATTTGATAAAAGATAACACATGCTAACAAATGTCGTGTTTAAATATCATATGATTTATTAACCAATGAAGTCTTTGATAGAGAAATCAAAGGGCCAAATGTGAATGTTCAGGCTCAAAACCTTGCTGAGATCATACTGATTTTCCTGAAGTACTTCAAGCTTAAAAATCAACCTTTGGAACTGATATATGCTCGGATTTTATAGACCCAACTTTTCATGCTTACTAAATCCATTTCATTATAAACTTACATCTTCATCCTGTAGATATGAGCTGCTGCTGCGAGATCCACTGCCCGTATCTGTCATGTCATCACAATCACTACCTCCATGAGCTGCATTTTCCTCTTCCAGATTCCATATATATCGGCTCATAAAATAACTTGTATCATGTAAATCAGCCGAAGGTATAAATGCTGCCTGTGTCAAGTCAAGAGAAGTTGAATAAAGGTCTGAAGTAGTCAATGCTAAGGAAACTGATTATGGGAATAAACTGGATTGTTCAATGGTACAATATGTGTTAGTGTGCTGGGGAAGCAGGTGTTTTTCGAATAAGAAAACAAGACCTTCTGCCTTGCAAGAGTGCCCCAATTAATATCCTTAAAGAACTCATGTCGTTTAACCTGAGGAGGAAAGAGCAACAGGTCACTTTCTATGTTCTTAATGATAATTTGAACCCATTAACTTACTAATCACCTCTCCAGCTCCAGTAGCACCCAGTCTCTGAACTGAGTTTTCAATCAACAATCTGAAAAGAAGCAGAAAAGAATCTTCTCAGCTACATAAATTACAAGTAAAAAAGCCAAAGTAAAATCATTCAATGAATCTATTATTTCAAACAACTAGCTAATCTATAGTGACCTAATTATTTCTTACCCTGATGAGTAGAAGTTGCAAACAAAGCATATGCTCACACACATATTTATAAATGCACACGAGTAACTTTAACTTTCAGTTTAGCAAAACTTTTGGGGAGGAAAGGAATTGCGTCATATTGACTTTAACAGAAAAGATAAATATATTACTGAGCAGCAATGTCATAAATATATAAAAATAATAGTTGCTTTAGTAAACATTTCCTCTAAAACTTTCACTATCATCGTAACGATACAGAGATCCATCTACTGTTCAACAACGGCCCATCACAAGCAATAAGTTCTCCTCATACAGGTCTTGAATGGTCGAAGATAAATCTGTTTCTCTGTGCAAATCATATTATGACCAACAAAGCAGAAAGTTGCTCAAAGCATTAAATCCTTTTAATGAAGCTGCACAGAGTCAAAATCTTAAAGCATAACTACTGGAATCCAGTGCCACACCCACTGATGGGGATGAGTTTGAGAAAACTTCACTAGGCATATATGTAATTTCGCATCCAAGTATTTATTACTTGATACCTATGATAACATTTTAATATATGCTCTTTTCAAACTGGCATTGATATTTTCCATGCAAACAATAGGTTTTTCATGTCACCATTCACCAAAATCAATAATGATGTATTGAATGCTGAAAAAGAACTTACTTGTTGACAAGATCATAAGCTTCAAAACTCAACTCTTCTGGTACCTTAGGCCACGTGATGTCCCTATTTATAATATTGTTGAAAATTTGCTGCATCAGACGGAAGACCTATCAATAATGCCACTGATCTACAACTCCTCAATATGGAAAAATATATAATTTCTTCACAGGACTACCAATGAGTTTAAGTTTTGTAGTTGGAAAACGATCATGTTAGGATGCTGACATAATATTAATACAAGTGGTTTCAACAAAATTAAATCGGATGCAACTAAATTCATCATGCCATTCATTTCTCGGTTTGACAAGTATGTGGTTTCTACATAAAAATTGTTGAGATGACCAGATAGGTAAACAGATTTGTATTGCATTAAAAAACATTTAATGAACAATTTTTATAAATAACAGCAATGCAGGATGCAGACTGGAAGTATCTGTCTGTAAAAGTTAATAAGATGAAACGAAAGGAATACGAATTCAATTACGCTTCAGAATGGAAGTTGAGCTGAGTGGCCTCGATATAGAGCTCTCAGGTGGGCCTTAAGGGGGGCGTAAGCTCGCGAGTCGGGATCAATGGACCATTTAACACGGGTAGACCAAAATGTGTGATGGTTAAATACTAAAATTTAACTAGATTTGTCCTAGTAGTGAGACCCTATTTTTCAGAGTCTTGTCAATTTAGGTACATAAACTATAAATGAGTCTTAAAAATGTAAGAATTTTGATAAAAGTTCATGAGCTTATGTTAGAATGACGCTAAATTAACATCAAGAAAATATAGATAAAATTAAAAAAAATTGATTCATCATGAAGGCTTGTTTCTTGCAATGTCAAGCTTGCAGAGATTATTCATCAAGCTTGCCAAGATTGTTGATGCAAAAGTTTAAGCATCACCAAGAGATGTAAAATATATGCCCTAAGTCCTAACTTATCTACACATATTCAGTTCCAAAAATATAAAAACAGATAGCATACCTGTGGATGTTCTGCATTAAAAGGTGGAATACCAACTAGCATCTCGAAGAGGATGACCCCCACAGACCACCAATCAGCTGTTGCGCCTAAAAAGAGCATGGGAGAGAATGAAAGACAAGAAAGTAGATACAAATGAATTCATTATTAAAAAAAGTTTGAATACTAACCATGTCCCATGCCCAAAAGTATCTCTGGTGCCAAATAGTCAGGAGTGCCAACAACTGAATGTTTTTTCCTCTGTTCCCTTTTATGTGATGAGTGTACTGCACCTTTAGGTTTATCATCTCCAAGAAAAGCAGAAGGTCCAGATAAGTCCTCAGTGCTATTTATGAGACCAACTTTTGAGAGCCCAAAATCTGTCAACTGCCAAGGTACGAAATAAATTAAAGAATTGCATGCTACAAATACATTACATATATCCATTGTAATGCAGACTCATCTTCATGAATACTTAAGGAACTGGGTTTATGAAGGATCAAACTCAAAGTGAAAACACTCTCAGCAGTAAAATAATCCCATTCATGGGAGAAGCTGAAAATTAAAATATGGATGCATAAAAAAGACATGCCTCAAATCTATGCTGAAGTCAAAGAAAGTGCTTGACATGACATTGATATCCCTTATATCTTCTCATTTTCTATTTTCTTTTTGAGAGTATTAGTTATCCAACCCAAAAACCTGACATCAAACTTCAGAGATCAGCATCTTACTATATATACAAATACACTTAAATGTTGACCTTGATGTGACCATCGGGACCTATCAAGAGGTTATCTGGCTTTAAATCTCTATGAATAACATTTAAGGAGTGCAGGTACTCCAAAGCAAGAACCTAAAAGTATCAAAAACAGAGATGTCAATTTTGATAAGTTAACAGTAGACATGATCTTTGAGATAAGAGAAAAGTAGCAGAAATTCTTACAACTTCTGCAATATAAACTCGTGCAATATCTTCCTCCAAGCAACCTAGATTTCTTAGCAAGGAGAAAAGATCTCCTCCATTTAAGTACTCCATCACAAGATAAAGATTTTCCCTACATGTGAAAGAATAGAAAAACCGGACCTGTTCATTGTCATTTATTAGTAAGGTTTTAAATACTATTTACTCTTGAATAAGACACGATCTTCAAACTTCAAAACTGCTCACCACAAAAGGATTGCGAACAGATATCAAAATATCCCTTTCAGCTAAGATACTTTCCACTGCATTTTTGCGAATCATGTCTGCCTTCTTCAGAACCTGCAGGTAGAAAATTACATAAACTAATTTAAGAAACTGTTCTACACCCCCTGCCCAATTTATATTTTTTTGGATGGAATCTGACCTTTATCGCAAATAAGTCGCCAGTTGCCCTTTTTCTTGCCAGAAAAACTCGTCCAAAAGCACCCCTGCTTATGGGTTTAATTATTTCAAAATCCTCAATGGATGTTCGATCCTTGGTGCATGGATTAATAGGGCTTGCACGTAAACTACGTGATGTCTCTTCTTCTGTTGAACTATCCTCATCTGTCATGGTATTGTGTAAGAATGCCTTTTCATCATCAATCTGCCCACATAGAGATACATATTTCTCCCTGAAGAGTTCATGATCAGCCAAATGGAGTCATATTTAAAATAATTAAAAGAGCTGAAAAATTAATAAAGCTGGCATGCCCATATAAAAAAATTCCATGCTACTCTTCTACAATGTGATGTCTTTATCAATGTATAGGCCTAAGCCCTCTGCTATAAAACAGATTATCTGCACGCACCTTCAAATATTTAATTATGCATGCCTATGCATCGCAAGTTTCCAGGGAAATATTTAATCCAAAATTTCTCTATTGTTTTTCTACAACTGTAATTTTTAAATGAAGATAATCTAACAACTTTTTCAAAGGATTTAGGGTTCAGGGTATATGTCAAAACATGAATAGGCTCCATGACTAGAATAGTAACTTACTGTATTAGTTTCTCTATGCGCCTCCCAAATGTCTCAACAACAAGTGCATTCACCTTCCTATGGTCAATGGCAAATTTGAGGTCATCCAATTTCTCAAGCATGAACTCCAATGTACTGTAGTCAGTCTTGTTAACATTTACAACTGATCTAGCAAGATCCAGCAGCTTACGTATCTGTCATACAAGTCAATGGCAATAAGTTATCCAAACGAAATAATTTTTCCAAAAATAAGAAATAAGATCAGTTGGTGGCAAAGGTTTTTCTGTAATGTTTTAATGGTGAGGCTTCAGTCACCTCAATTAGATTAGATGTTACTTTCAATAAATATTTAGAAGATCAAAAGTCTCACAAGAAGTGGATACTTTGGTGAAAACTGTGGCCAGCATTCTTAAATGCTTTCATAAAGCAATGGCGCTGAAAGAATCAATGAGATTAAAATTTTTAAATATAATGTTCTACTAGTAAAAGTTCTATAATTTTTTAAATAATATATAATCTCTGGCAAAGCTCAATATGAGAATGGTTCAAGAAAAAGTTGGGAATTCCTATGTAATGATAAATCACAAATAAGAAGAGGAACTCTTATGTACTACTCATCAACGTACATACACTGCAGGCTAACTTTAGATATAGAGCTGAAAAAAGTGATATAACTTTTATTAGGAAATTCTACTAATGGATTTCCATCCTCGAACATAATAAGTATGTCAGCGATTTACTACAAGAATATGAGGGGCAGGGACAAAGAATTTTGCAGAGAATGTAGAATGTATCATAAATATCACCTGTTGATAACTCTCTAGTTCAGATATTGTTCGACGCCCACTGAGCAGAACCTCAATCTGGGTCATTCTAGGGGTTACTAAAGGTGAACGAGGGGTCAGACTCCCAGCTGATGATGCTTTCTTGTTGTGATCGGGTGTTAGTGGCCGTGCATCACATGACATGTTCGGTGACATGTTAAGATCATCCACAATAAATGAGTTGTCAGCCTCATTAAGGTAATCCATCATATCTTCAGCACAACGGCAAGACAGACTGTTCAGTTTTGGTGACAAACCATCCAGGTCTTCTTGTGAACATGATGCAGACTTTCTCAAAACTTCAGGACTTCCAAATCCTTTTGGAGTCCAAGACTCTAGAACTTTTTCAAGAGTTTCAGCAACTCTTTCAAGTCGTTCATTTACTGTTAAACCCTTTAAGTCACATCTGTCAGCAATAGTGCAAATTCTTGAGTGCTGCTCTACATGGCAGGTAGGTATTTCAACTTCACATATTCGACAGATCAATGAATCCTCATATGCCATCTGGTGCTGGTCACAAACTCCACAAGCCACTCCTTGTGATTTCAAGGTTTGAGTAGCATGTTCTACTTGACGAACTGCAGTTTCTGTGCTTTTAAGACTGTTTGTTTCTTTTTTATGTTGCAGGACTTCTGGCTTATCCTTGCAAGGAGACTCGTCATGTCCTCTCCTATTCCTTTCGGCAACAGATGGAAGCTTTTTCCAGGATGACATCTTTCTGCTTCCTGGAGGTGAAGTAACACTTTTTGCAGTGCTAACCTCTTCAGTTGCATGGTTTTGAGTGTTGATCGGAATGGGCTGTTTGACCTTACAACATTGCTTCTCAAGACTTTCTTTGGCAGTCGATGAGCCAAGGCGCTCGGGGTATACACCAAGGTCACTGAGCTGGTGTGAAGTTACATAATCGTCTTCATAACCAATTTCCTTTTGGAAATGAACAAGCCGAGTGCAACGAGAAAGGATAAATAAGAGGCGTGTATGCACTTGCTTCAATGTACCTGTAGGTAACTCTTGACGCCGATCATCCAAAATCTGCACAATGCCCTCACACTTTATCCAAAACTCATCGGGAGACATCTTTGCACATTGCCTAGCTATAACAAGCAAATCTTCGAAACATTTGCAATCTGGATGAGATCGTGAAGTCTTCTCAAGTACACCAACCAAATCTCCAGCAAAAACGCCCAAGTCAGCATCGACTTCACCTTTCAATTTATCGAATTTTGCTCGTATCATTACCATAATTTCCTGGACAAGTTAACCCTTCCAAGTTAGATGAATTATTCAAATTGAGCCAATGAGGACGAAAGAGATGAAACTATGTTCTCACAAGAAGAAAGAGGAGGCTACATGTGAACTTAACATACTTCCATGCGACCGATGGCGCGAGATTTCCAAAATGGAAGTGGTCGGACACCTCTGGAGTCAAGTTCATGGGAGAAGCTCTTAATGTCTGGTGTTCTTTTCTTACGGACGCTAGTTAAACGTAGAATGGCCTGGAAACGAGGAGACTGCATTTCCTTGGCAAAAGCTGCATGATAACCCTACAATCAAAAAATTAATAAATAAACGAATAAAATGAACCAGATCTACCTAGCTTAAGAATTATTAAGAGCTCAATAGTATGCTAAAGAATTGAACAAACAAAGTGGAAACTGTTTACCTCTATCCCGGATCTTCTAGGGGATAGGACTTTTAGTGATTTTGAATGACTCCAATGAACTCTTTTGCCTACAAAGGGGAAGCTACATTACACTCGTCCTTTATAATTCATTAAATTGTTGTTTAAACTATATACTTTCCAACAAAAATATGAACTTAGACAGCACCAAGTGAAAGAACTCTAAAGTCAATATATAACACAAAAAATTATTAACAATGGTGGTTTAGAACCCCAGCAAGAAACGTAGGATCAAAATGATTTGAATTCTCATGTATATTCCAACTCGATCGTAATAATGCATGGGAAAAAATCCACCTCGTTCCATAGAAGTGGTGGCCAATCGTTGAGCAGCAGAGGATAGTTTGGGCCTGGGGTCGTCTCCATCATTCCCTTGGGTCTCCAAATCCTCGAAATTCTGCGGCGCGCCAAGGCAAATAACCTGATCCAGAGGCAGAGGCGCAGAGCGCGTCCTGATCTGATTGAGCCCCAGCATGGAGGGGCCGATGATGTTAGCATCGGCGCCGTCCGGCTCATTAGCGGCCCCTAAATCAAAACCATCGTCTCCGTCGAAGGTTTTTTGCCTGGAGGGGATCGGCGGGATTTTCCGGAGCTTGGAAATGGACGGCGTCCGTAGCGGCGGCGGTGGCGGATTCTCTGAGTCGTTGGGGGGAGTCGACATTGTTTCATCTGGGTTGCATCTGCGCCACCGGTATAAGACAGAGATGGAGATTTTGGTTGGGATATTGAATATTGCAGAGATTTTTGCGGGAAAGAGGGGGTGTGATGGGGAGACACGTACGTGCTATAATTTGTGTTTCTTCAGTTAAAATGTATTTAACTTGACTTTATCCTATGTCAACCTCAAAACTTATACTTTTCCTTTTCTTGACGATCTTATACTTTCAAATATTATATTTTCTCTATTCACGTGTAACTGTAAATCTCATTTTATTTACCTAGAAACAAGAGTAAGAGTCTTGTATTTTTTGGTGTGATATTTTGGTTTAGTGGGGTGGGCTAAAATAAAACCCTCCTTAAAATAAGAACTACGAACCAATTGCAAATCACAGTGTACATATTTGCAAA
>JAYJMF010351737.1:0-11140 GCA_036873715.1 Salvia sclarea
TAAAATCATGGATTGAAAAGAAATACATACCTTCTATTTTATTGTATACACTATAATAGAAAATTCCGTAAAGTAAAACACTTTGTAATAGAAAATGACCGTCATTTTATAGATAAAAATTAGATTGACTAATTACATAATTGGCGTTAATTGTATAAATTACAATAAATAATTAATTACTACCAAGCATTTAAAACACAATTAAGTCAAATCATAATTGAATAATTAATAAAGTAACGGTAGTACAATAAATAAAATAAAATAATTCTTTTTTTGCAAAAATAAAAAGTTATTATAAATAGCTTGATGGTTTTGGCGGGAAAATATTTTAGGAATTGATTTCCCTTTTATATATGTATAGATTACTCAATCAATTTTTGACATTTTTAATGGCCGGAAAAATTATTAAGGACAGAGTACTAAAAATTAAAAGTATCTAGCTCCTACCTCTTTGGTATGTGTAACAATGTAAGAAATTATCTCATAAATTATCTCAAGAAACATTTTCATTATTTGACTAAGGACATAACATAAATGCATGGATTTGAGACTCGACGAACCATATCAAGATTTCCGAAGTTGGAAAATAAAATAGAACTATATAATATTGATAGATAAATAGAAGTTAATGATAGGCCCGCATGGGCAACTCAACTCAACTGATTTCTATAGGTGGTAGAATTGCTACAAAAAGTTAATGATAGTTTCGAATATTTTTTTATTAATCACATTTTATTTAAAATTTAAAATGATATTCATACTTAATTCACTACAAAAAAAACTGTCATTTTAGCGACGGAATTAGCAACGAACATATATCCGTTGCTAACTAACGACTTATTAGAGACGGATTAGAAACGATTTTTTTCGGGAAAATATTGCTACGGATTAGCGACGGAATAGAAATGAAAAATTTAGCTACCCATTACAGTCCGTTTCTAAAATATTTATTAATCACATTTAATTTAAAATTTAAAATGATATTCATACTTGATTCAATATAGTACGATTGTACTATTTATATAGGTTCACTGCTTTCTAGAATAATTATTAATTAGTATCCTAGACTGATAAAAATTGGTAGATCTCCTGTCTCGAAAAGGGAACAGATATAGAATAATGGCGAACACACTGATCAATAAAATGACCACACCAATCACTAATCTCTATGATAAACAAATGAAATTAAGCATAAACATTTTTGGCCTATTTTTGAAAGCTCAATACATATATAGCTGAAGAGAAGAAAGAGCTATTAGCTAGCTGCGGAAAAGGTATTTTACTGTACATTATTTTTCCTGATATAAATGAATTTAGTTCATGCTACTATGATGTGGTTATAATGAATAGTTGATCTTGAAATGCGTTTGTGCTCCAAATCACATACCAAACTAATTAAGGAGTAGTGTTAGCATAATTAATTATGTTAATTTTTCTGTTTGCTTATATTTCAGAAATCGATGGCTTCTTTCTTGAGTGCACTAACACGGCCGGACAACTCTTCTCGAAGACATGGTTAGTGGATTTTTGACCGTCTCATGCTTTTTTCTTTTATTATGTGTGTATTTAAGGTTGTTTTTATGGAGTTTTTTGCAAGATGAGGATGAAGATTGACTGAGTTTTTTTACATTTTTGATAGTTTTAAATTCTTGTCTTTTGTCATGGAATTTGCTTAAATTCTTTTAACAAAGACAATATTGATGTGTTTCCTAAGTTCCGTCTATATATGCTGTTCATTTTAGTTGGAGAAGAAGGGGTCGACGCGCCGGTTGGCTTAAATTTTTCTCTCACCTTTCCTGCTTCGAATATTCTTTCTTAACCTAGTTAAAATTACTGTTTTATTATGTGATTATTATTTCTAAATAAAATTTATTATTAATAGTTGAAGTTAAAAAAAAATTCTAGTATATCCTACTTATGAAATCCATTTTATTAATAAACTAATAAATAAAAATCCATAGTACAATTAAAAAGATTATCAATGTCCAATGTAATTTTGTAATTATGATAACTATTTGAGTGTGAATAGTGGGGCTCCTTTGGTATTTTTATTTAAATAATTTATTTTATTTTAATTTTGAAAATTATTCTTTTATTATTAAAAAATATATGATTAATTAAATTATAAATATTCAATATGCGTGTCAAAGTTAAAAATAATAAGAAGAACTTTAATTTCATATATATAGGGGTTGCGTGAGAAGGCATTTTTTCGTGAAAATGTGCGAAATATTACGAAAGTTGCACAAAATATATAAATATTTTTTACAAAATCAATAAAGTTGATGCACAATATTGTGCAACAACTTAATACATTTTGTGCAACATTATCATAGTGTAACAACCGAATACATTTTGTGCAACAAATAGATATATTTTGTGCAACAACTGAATACACTTTGTGCAATAATATTCACGTATAGATTATCATTGCACAATTAGTTAAAACATTTTGCACAATCGAAAACAGATCTGATCCATTAATGTTATGAGTCAATGGACGAAAATTCTTATCATTCCTCACAATATTAGGTCTTCTCACCTGAACCAACTTCTATAAGTTATATAGGATTTGGTTCATGAAGGAAAAGATATTTATTGTAGGATTTGGTGTTGGATATTATTATATTAACAATTAAAAATTGAGGAATAAGGATTTTGGAGGATTTATAAGTGATTGTACCGGTGTGGACGTGTGTGCGCGCGTTGATATTTGGAGGCAGAAATGCTAAGAGGAAATAAAAGCTAATGCAACTTTTTTCTTCTTTTTATTCCTTTCTTTCACTCTATTTTCTCAATTTTTCTAGACAGTTCGAGATAACATGCAGCTTGCTAATTTCTTATTAGCAAATCAAGTTTATGTATTCTAACATTTGGCACATGTCATTCCTCTATGCAATTATGAAGGCCCGTCTCAATTAATACTGAGATTCCGTATTAATTATGAAATTAGGATCCAACGATAAAAAATCGATTTCGACATAATATGTTGAAATTCAAAATAAATGCAACATTTTGACGTTAGAGAAGGGATTTGAACATGCATCAATGCAAAAAAAAAATAGCAACCAAACCAACTGAGCTTGCAAGATAAGTTGATAATTAATGGTACAATCTATGAAGCACGGGGACCCCTACGAGGGTCACGTATCGTCTCGGAGACGTCCCGGAAACGTCCCGGTGACGGGTACTTCAAAAATACGTCCAAATACTCTTAACCCTAGTATTTTTTATATGTTGGAACTTTTATTTGTTTTTAGTGTGTTTTTATTTATCTATTAACTATTAAGACAATGTTTTATTTGCTATTTGCTTAAGTTTATTATGAATTACTTATTATTTGTATAATTTTTTTATAAATTATGGATATTTAATAATATAAAATATATATTAGTAAATAATACAAAACTTATCTTTGACGTATCGTATCTTCATATTTGGAAAAATGTCGTATTTTCGTCCCCGTATCGTCTCGTCCCCGTATTTCGTATTTGTCCCCGTGCTTCTTAGGGTACAATAATGTATATATAAAAATAGAGACCAAATATATTTTGGGCCTCGTTTTTGGAGGGCCCTGTGCGGTCGAACACCCTAGACATGTTCATAGCCGTCCCTGCAATTATGTAACACTCAAATGCAATAGAACATCTCATTTGAATTTAACTTGACCTATCATCTGTACATTTGCTAACTAGTTTGTTCCTATGTATGTGCTATATATGCAAGAATGCCACATTGTTTTGATTTATTTGAATGTATTAGTTAATGCCATAGTGATTGTATAATATGTGAGTAATGAGGGGTGATGAATGCATGCTGCAGTTTGGTTAAATAAGGCAGGGCGGTTCCTAGTCGGAGAAGGTACCGAGCAACCTGACCAAAGCCTAAACACGGCTGAGGCCTTCCTCTTACCGCTGATCGAAGAGCTAGAACATCGGCAGCCAAAGTTGACAGCTGATTATCCGAATCCCAGGGAAAAAGCGGGACAGGTGATTAAGGAGGTGAGAAAGATTATGGATTACTTTGGAGACGAGAAATTGGAAGAGGGAAGTATGATCAGTTGTTTGCTAGCTGACACCGTCGATATAGCTCACCATTTCCTGGACTTCAACCGATTCTTCACTGACTCGGTCGATATTTTCTTCCGGTTCCTTTCTGTCCTCGAATGGGTCATAGAGGTACAAAGGCGCATTATTCAGTTCCACGCGGATGGGGCGAATATAAATTCCGCCACGAGATCAGATGAAGTTGGAGGAGGAGATGAGGAATGTGCGGTGGGCTTAGAGGAAGACGTGCGATTGTTGCTTCGCACGTCGATTTTTCATAAGGGAAGGGGACTAAAGATAAGTTTTGTCAGAGGCATGGTTGGTATTGGGAAGACGACTCTTGCTAGGCAACTGTACAACCATGCAGACGTCATTGATCGATTCAAGTGTCGTGCTTGGGTATGTGTTTCTACCAAATTGAGTCATAGAGAGGTATTCATGAGACTAATACAACAGGTAGCAGATAGTAAAGATTTTTTTCAAAGAGATTCGTTATTAGAGAGAATGAAGCATGCAGACAACCGAACTCTCCGGGAAATGCTTTACAAATACCTAAAGGGATTAATGCCGTATCTCATAGTTATCGATGACTTCCCCGCAGAAATGAACTTGGAATATATTTGGGAATCTCTTCCAAGTAAAGGTACGCTAGCTCGTCTCTATGCTTGTCTAGTGCTCTAATTTAGATTGAATTATTAGAAAAAGTGAAATTTGAAAGTGATATTGTGATAATTACATCTTTCGTGCATTCCCATGAAAGTTAATGCATGCATTAACCGACAAAATTTCTCCTCTCATAGGATTCAAACACAAATAGTGCATTCATACAACAAAGTAATGCATTTATCGCAGATCTTTGCAATTGAATGACTAAAAATTGGTTATTGGGTTCTCAACTTAAGTTAAGGTTCTAATTTGAATCTCTCCCTTGAGGAAGAGGTTCAAATAAACCCCCCTCTTAAAGTGAGTGCCTTTCGAGCGCGATGGTCTATGATGAATGCATCAACTTTGTGCTCTTTTGCCCATATATTTCTAAAGTGTAAGCCTAAGTTAAAGGTTTGGCAATTTTTGCAAATGGAACCAAAGTTCGAACAATAAACTACAATCGACCACAAAGCAAATTAACCACCAATTGATCTTGTTAACTTTTTAAAAAAGTTTCTAGTAGAACTACAATATTATCAATATATAATTATCGGACTATTTATATTTTGGATGATTGTAAATGTTGATTGATAATTACATGTCACACACATATACAAGAATTTGTACCTTTAGTTTTGGTTTATATTCTTTGTTTCATTATAATCATTACTTTTGCATATTAAATTATTCAAGAACTACAAAAATATGATACGCATGTATATTTTAAAACTCTTTTCTTGTTTTTGAATGAATCCCTCATCTTAATTAATCAGGCAAAGAAAGTAGAGTGTTGATCACAACTCGCATTCTTGAACTACGACAAACTGGGAGAGCACATGACATGAAGTTTTTGGATCCTGACAAGAGCTGGCAAATGTTTTTGAAAACAATATTCCATGGGAATAATTTGACAAGTGATGACAAATTCCCAAAAGGCTTGGAAAGAAGAGCGAGAAATTTGTTGACAAAATGCGGTGGTCTGCCATTAGCCATAAAAGATGTGGGAGAACAAGTAGCAAACATGAGACGGTCTGGGATTGAATGGGAAGAAGTTCTTGAATCAATTGATTTCGATTCAGTTTTGGCATTATTGGAACCGAGTTATCAAAAATTTAGCCGAGAACTGAGGTTATGTTTCTTGAATTTGGGCTTCTTCAAGGAAAATGCGATTGTGAAGGTAAAAAAGTTGTTTCGTTTATGGGAAATCGGAGGCATAATTGTCTCACGATTAGAACATGATATGAGATCATATGTAAAGGAATTAATTGATGAATCCGTTGTTGAGGTCCATAAAGCCGGCGGACGCTATGAAATAAAAAGTTGTCGCATCAATGCTGTACTACACAGGCTATCCATAAAAAAAGCAGTGGAGGAAATAGGTTTTGAGATTATCAGCAGCAATGGAAATAATGGTCCCTCTCTGGATCCTCGTCATCGTGTTATCTATTGCAGCAGAGACAAGTTCAATCACTTCACTGATGGAGATAAACATCTTATTTCTCTCTTCTTCCGAGGAGGTGGCTGCTTCGACACTAGCCCATCTTACTGGAAGAGTCTCGGACAGCTTAGGATACTTGAGTTGGAAGATTTTGGTCTCAGTATTTTACCGGAAGGTATTGGCACATTGATGGAGTTAAGGTACTTGGGATTGAGAAGCAATTACGTGCAAGAGCTACCAGACTCGTTGGGCTGCTTGGAACACCTTGAGGTTCTTGATATAGCTCGAAACTTTATGGTGGAGATTCCAGACATTATATGGGAAATGGGTAGCCTTCGTCATATCTACATGTCTGATGTGATTTGCCGGAAGCCTTTTAGGACAGATGCGCTACGAAGTTTGGAGACCTTAACCTACATCTCAGCCGAAGATTGGACATATGAGGTTTTAGACTGGGAGATGTTGAGTAACCTCTACGAACTGGGCATTGAAGAGCTGGATGAAAACTCAGACGTAAGCAAGCTCTTTGAATCATTGGCTAAGTTGGGGTATCTTCGCTCTCTAATCTTAAGAGGGTTTCGTTTCAGAAGCATGCCTTGTTTAGATGAGCTTGGCAATCGACATTGTCTCACTCATGTCAAAATAGATGGACTCCTTGCCATGTTACCGCGTGATTTCCCTGAATATCTTGAATCATTGAAGTTGGTTAATAGCCGTCTTGATGAAGACCCCATGCCTGTATTAGAGAAGTTGCCTTACCTGCTCCACCTAGAATTGCGGAACGCTTACACTGGTCAACAAATGGTGATCTCGCGGCGTGGCTTTCCCGAGCTCCAAGGCCTATGCATCGAAGAGTCATGGAATTTGAGAAATATACAAGTTGGAAAAAGAGGAATGTCGAAGCTTGAGAAATTAGAAATCAAGAACTGTCCACATCTGGAGACGCTCCCGCAGGAGATGAGGTCGATGACTCATCTCAAGCAGATAAGAATGGTGACAAACAAACACGCTGCAGCAAAGATCCGAAATTCAGCCTTAATCTCCAAATTTGAGGGTGCCGTGGATATCAATTATATTGTTTAATTTGAAGTTGGATATGTTCTTTTTGTTGGTATTTGGATATAATTCCATCTCTCGATATGTTTGGTTGGAGAAGAAACGTCTTAGTAAATAACTGAGCTACGCTTAGTAGTTCCACATTTCTTTTGTTTGTGGACGATATAATGGAGTCATTGTTCTCTTCTATGGTTGGAACTTGAATTAAAGTTTTGTGTTTAGTTGTTTTAACTCTATAGAATTCCGGATGAGATCCTATGTCGTGTACCACTATTAATTTTATTATTTTTAATAGAAAAATTTGTAGAATAAAAATTTATTATTACATAAAATATCATAATTAATATTTATAATACAAAATTAGAATTTTAAAAAATCATATACCATGATTTTTGGAATAATCAACCAAAATAAGTATTTTCTTAACCTAAATATTCCAAAATTATGGTATATAGTTTTTTAAAATTCTAATTTTTTTATTATAAATACTAATCGTGATATATTATATAATAATACATTTTTATTTTACAAAAAAAATTATTAAAATTAATGAAAGTAATAGTGGTATATAGTGCCACACGAAGAATTGGGAACAGAAGATCCCCATCCGATAAAATCATCCTATTTCATTGGATATTCTTTGTTTTGCTCTTTCTTCACCTATTTTATAGGTAAGCCGGAGTTAAAGGTTGTTGGAAGAGATGAAATGGAATGAGGGTCCTACAAAGTTGGAACAAACTTCTTGACCCACTCTTTCCATAACAGTCACCGCTTCCTCAGCTATAAGTTTCACATATTAACTGCAAATTAAGTTACGAACAATACCTAAAATGCAATTATAACATATTTTTTGAATCTTCATAATTAAATACTTAAACTTTTAAATTTTTGCAATTGAGCTCACGTAATTTTTTTTGGGGGATGAAATTATAACTCATCACCTATTGTTTATGAGAAACAACATTATTTGACATGGAATATTGTAAGTTCCAAAGAAAAATTAGTACTTTTTAAGATTTATGCCTGCCGAGAAAATGGCTAGAGCCCTGAGCCCCAATAGCAACAAATTTGAAAGTTCATATATTTAATTGTTAAGATTCAAAAATCATGTTGTAATTGTATTTTGGGTATAGTCGTAATTCAATTAACGCTAGTTTCATCATAATCAGTTTTGGTCAATTTTTGAAAGGTCAAGTTTAATCAAGAATACTAGAAGTATCCTTCAACTATTATTAGTACTGTATTAAAAATATCCGTTGTCAACTTTTGGGCTTCTGAAGTTTTGATGTGTTGGAACATAGAACTACATAACATTTTCACTATTTAGCTAATAATGCAAGGAAATGAATAGCATTTGACAGAGCCATATCAACTATCAAGAATTCAAGATCTCGGAAGTTGGAAAATAAAAGAAGGATACTTTAGTTTCCGAATATTTTATATAAATCACTCTGTTATTATTTGAAATTAAAAATGATTTCCATATTTAATTAAATATACGGTTGTTGTAATATTTATATATAGCTGCACTACTTCTTAGAATAATTATTAATTAATTTCCTAGCCTGATAAAAATTGGTAAAGACTCCTGTCTCGAAAAGAGAGGAGATATAGAATACTGGCGAACACACAGATCAATAAAATGACCCCACCTATCACTAATCTCTATGATAAACAAATGAAATTAAGTAGAAGATTTTTGGCCTATTTTTGAAAGCTCAATACTTAGCTGAAGAGAAGAAAAAGCTAGCTGCGGAAAAGGTCTTTTCCTGTTCATGATTTTTCCAATTAATTAAATAAGTTTATTACTTCATGCTACTATGATGTGGTTATTTTGAATAGTTGGTTTTGAAATGCATTTGTGCTTCATAGGAATTTTGTTCGACCAAAAATTGTTTCAATGCAAACAAATTCCAACCTGTGAGCAAAGAGTTGAGGTAGAAGAAAAGGGATTAACTGAAATGTCTATTCCAAAATAATAGAAAACAATGCCCTAATTAATCACATACCAATTTAGTGAAGGAATAGTGTTATCAACTTATCCTAATTAATTGTGTAAATTTTTTCTGTTGATTATATTTCAGAAAATCGATGGCTTCTTTCTTGACAAGCAATGTCAAGAAATGTCAAGATTTCAAAAGCTGGTAAATAAACTGGACATATTTTATATAATACTGACAGTTAAAACAAAAATTTATGATAGTTTCGAATATTCTTTATAAATCACACTATATTTGAAATTTAAAATGAGATTCATATTTAATTAAATATAGTACGGTTGTAGTAATATTTATATAGCTGCACTATTTTTTAGAACAATTATTAATTAGTTCCCTAGCCTGGTAAAAATTGGTAGACTCCTGTCCGGAAAGAGAAAATATATATACTGGCGAACACACATATCAATAAAATGACCACGCATCTATCACTAATCACGATGATTAACAAATGAATTTAAGCATAAACATTTTTGTTCTATTTTTGAAAGCACAATACATAGCTGAAGATCCATACAAGATAATCAAGACAAGCGAAGAAGAGAAGAAAAAGCTAGCTGCGGAAAAGGTATTTTCCTGTTGATGATTTTTCCCTATTAATTAAATAAATTTAGTTCATGCTACTATGATGTGGTTATTTTGAATAGTTGATTTAGAAATGCGTTTGTGCTTCACTGGAATTTTGTTCGACCAAAAATTGTCTCAATACAAACAAATTCCAACTGCAAGCAAAGAGTTGGGGTAGAAGGAAAAGGATTAACCGAAATGTCTATTCCAAAATAATCGAAAACAATGCCCTAATTAATCACATACCAAATTAATTAAGGAATAGTGTTATCAACTTATCATAATTAATTATGTTAATTTTTTCTGTTGTTTATATTTCAGAAAATCGATGGCTTCTTTCTTGAGTGCACTAAAGCGGCCGGACGACTCTTCTCGACGAAGAGATGGTTAGTGGATTCTGACGATGTCTAATTTTTATGTGTGTATTTAGTTTTAAGGTTGTATTTCTGGGGTTTTTGCAAGATGAGGATGAAGAATATTAACTTAGTTTTCCATTTTTGATGATTTTGAAGTTTTGTCTTTGTCTATATATGCTGCATGTTCATTTTAGTTGGAGAAATAACTTAATGATGTTTCTATAATGTAAGTGAAATCATTTGAACAAAGTTAGATAGTGAGGAGATGGAGAAGAAAGTGTCGATGGTCGACGCTAGTTAGCTACCTTAAATTTTTCTCCCTCCGTTAAGCTAAGAATGGCAATGGGCTGGATCTGTCTCAGTTTAAGTCCAAATCTGAATTTTTTTTACTTTGCTCCAGATCCGTTGGACCAAAAAAAAAAAAAAAATTAGATCCAAGTCCAGATTCATTAAATTCGTGGGTCCACGGGATTTGACCCGGAACCATGAGCTTTTCCTCAAAAATAAATTTTAAGTGAAATAAATTTGACAATAAAATGTCTATGAGATTAAGGGGGACGGAGATTAAGAAATAAATGTTTAGAGAGTGCTTAAGTTAGGTAAACTAGTATTTGTGCCCGCACGATGCATGAGAACATTTTTACCTTGATTTTTCTATGTAAAATATGGGGAAAAAATAGATTCTTACAACAATATACCCATATTGCAACATCAATCAATCTTGGTACGTAAGCATAATTGGACCTCATCAACTTTGAGCAAATTAATGAAACTAAAAACATTTTGTCTCGAGCGGTGGCAATAGAAAATGTGTGAGCCACAATCATATACGGTAAAAGAATAATGTATTTATGTAATATCAAATGCAATAAGTAATAATAATAAGAAGAAGAAAAAAGCAGAATCGAAGCAGTGCAAAGGAAGACTAATGGAGAATCCTACTTCAAAATGACAAAGATATATATAGAGGAGGAATATATATTAGAAAATGATTTAAATTCAAATTTATAAAGCATTCTTTAAAAATATGCTCCA
>JAYJMF010351758.1:0-11138 GCA_036873715.1 Salvia sclarea
ACATGTTGTTATTACTTGACACCTTTCTTTCTGTTGGCATGAATCCACTAAGTATATATCATACTTAGCCCTTTTTCCTTTTAAAATGTTTTCAGGTAATGGCGAGGGCGAGGAATGAACGTGCAGGCTGCGGTTGTGCTAGAGTCGTGATGACTCTCATAGGGCTATTTCTGTGGTTTGAGTTTGTCGTCAGGATGTACACAGCAAACCTCAGGTCTTGGGAGGCTTATGAACGGACCTACTGTGATTGCGCCCCCAAATAGTCCTAGTTGACGTCTTGTTGAACTCTTCCGCTGTCTATTACTTAAAAACTTGTGTTGCTCGACTAAACTCTTGGATTACTTGTCCTAAAACTTTATTATCAACTTTACTTCTTTTGAAAATTTCTTGGTCTTTAGTTATAATTGTTTTCATTGAATAAATAATCCGTTCATAGGCAGGCGGTCCGTCAATTCCGCATAGGGTGGGGTTGGCGGGCTGCTACAATTCGGGATACTACAATAGGTCCCATAAAAAAATATTGTTAAATCTAAAAGTAATGTAGCGGAGAATGAGTCCCACATAAAATTATTGAAATGTGTAAAAGTAGTGTAAATAAATATTAAAATATGAGTAATAAAATGAAAAAGAGAGTGGGACCATATCCAAATAGGAGTGTATAATCTTTGTGGACGTCCCAAAATGACAAAAAGTACATTATCTTCGTGGACGGAGGGAGTATATAGAAGAACTGAAAATAACGGTAAAGATAATTACTCCACATGTTTATTTACATGTAATTCTCTATGGCTGGATTTTGTTATAATTCCATAATCGCAGCTTATAATTGTGTTAATTAATAAGGCCAATAAAGCCAAATTATTTCTTTTCACACGTTTGACTTTGGACTTATTTCCTAAAGATATGATTTTAATTATTCATGTAATTAATATTAACATGATAATTAGCGGTGATAATCGGTACGGTACCGATTAACCGGTACCGACATACTGGGAAACAGGTACCGGAAAACTCCCCCAAAATGGCTACCGTCCCGTCCCGTCTTATTCTATCCGGTTCTACCGAAACCGACCAAACATTTTGTAATTTAAAAAAAAAAAAATCTAAATCAATTTCAATTTTCAAATATCCAATAAATTAAATGTAAATAATGTATATTCAATTCTAAACACCAATTTGAGTATTCGAATTTCGACGTATATTGTTTATTACTTTTTCATATTTTTTCAATTCCTAAAAAATAAATTCAACAAAATTTGGTTGAATAATTTTAGATTAGTTGTTTTTTATTTTAAGTAATAACTAATAAGTGTATAATGTAATAATGAATTTATTTTATATAGTAATATATTTATTAAATTATAAAACTTAAAAAATAAAACCGGTATCCGGTCCGGTACCGGTTTTCCCGGGTACTAGAAAAATCGGCCAAAGGTATACCGGTACCGTCCCACTTACCGTTAAATTCCGGTACTCGGTACCGGGAATCGGGACGGTACCGGTTCTCCCGGGTACTAGAAAACCGTTTACCACCCCTAATATAGAGTACCAATATATATTGAATAAAGTACAAATTCATATAACATAAAGTACCGCCGGCCTTATAAAAGTATTTGTCTTTGACAAGATAAACTCGGCCAAAATGTACCTACAATTTTTTTTCACTTTCATCTACCAATAGATGATGTGCATTGATATTATAAATATTTCACACGCTAAGATGAATTTTATATTAGTTTCTTAATGTGGTAGGTGGCATGAGAGACAATTAGTTATCAATTAATTAGCCATCTAACAACTTGCCACTGAATATCAATTGTTATCACATCTCCCGCACTACACATTTTATTGATTTGGTCATTATAGTTTATTTTTTCATTCTTAAACACGTCAATGCACAAATAATCTCCTTTATCTATTTCTTTTTTCTTAATTTTTCTCTAATATAAATTTAAACAGTATCTCACACCTATAAATATATTAGGATGTGATTTCATGGTGATTTGTTCAAGTATAATTTTAGCGATGAACATACATTGTTGAAAACTGCGTAGTACACTTTCATATCAATTCCAGCGAACTTCGACACTATTCGCCGGTCAAAACCTCTCAAATCAATGGACTCGATGTGAGGCCTTTGATATAACTTTTGTTTGAGGTTTTACGGATAAATTGACGGTCACTCTTTGAACCTAATCGTTTAAGAAACAATTTGCTATTTTATTTCTTAGTTGTCGTTTTTACCCACTTAATGTTGTGACAAAATTAATCGTCCACCTAAAAATTTGTTAGTCCTAACCACACTTCTATTCAACAACGTTGGACATAAATATTTAATGGAGCAAAGATCTTACCACTTTTATAACTTTTCAAACGAAACTATTTACCAACGAGCAAAAAGGTTGAGAAGAATAGCAAGGTTTTTGTATCAGAAAACTATAAACTTTGTTTAATTTACTTTAAGAATAATTGTGTGAGAGAGAAACATACCATATCCAAGCTTTAAACACAAACATACATACTTGTATAATGTAAAAATGTATAAAGGAAAATGTCCTAGATAATCTATGAAGAGAATATGTTTGTCAACTGTTCTGGTACACACACAAGATACCAATTAAATAACCTTGCAACCTCATGTCTTCTAAGTTTTGATTACTGATTTGCAATTTGAATCATCAGAGCAGAGCATGCTTATTACCAGCAGCATTCCGGCAATGCATGGCTAGAAACCCTGCAAAGTAAAACAGAGAAGATACATTATCGATTGCACGCCGCCTGATATTGGAAGTCATTTTCATGAAACGAACTTGAAAAAACAGGACAATCGTCTAACCTGATAATGCACGCAACGAACTTGAAGTGAGTGATTTCCGTAATCTTCTTGCTCCTCTTGGATCCCTTTGACGCACTCCACAAGAGATTTATTCGCGTGATCGACCTCAAGCAGTTGAAGTGTTGTTATGTCTCCAATATCATATGGAATCTCACTCAGCGAAAAACAGCGGTAAAGCACCAGGCGCTGTAGTTTTGGGAAATGCTTACTTTCAGTAAGCCAGAACTTTAAATCAGATTCATCAATGTGCAGAGACTCCAAACTCTGATATTCCTCAGTTTCCCATGTATCGCCTTCAAATGCATGGTCTCTCAATTTGAGCACTTGAAGATTAGGTAGAGAGCAAATGGTTCTCATATGATCCCAGGGCATTCGCCAACCACTCAGGGTTAACTTTCTCAGCATCTTGGGAAAAACATGGCTAACTGTTAGCCCAACAACAGAATCTGTAGCTTTTAGAACTAGTGTCAGCTTTTCCAGTTGATGTAGAAGAACAAGGTTTTCGAGCTGATAGTCTTCTTTGTATTTGTCTCCAAAATAAGTGATTGCCAATTTCTTGACATTGCGAATCGTTCCCATCATCTCTTTTGTGCAAATTAACTTCTTCACCACAGACAGAGTAAGCAGATTCTCCGGAGCAGAAGTTTCTCCTTCTGGATTTGGTAGAAGATCAAAGAAAGAGACAAGATGCGATAAGAGTGGCAACATCCATACTTCTAAGGGTAGATATACCTCATCCTTCGAGTGGCACCTCAATCCCTTGCTCTGACGAATGATTAATGTGCGCAGATTCCGAAGCCTGGATATGGCTGTCGGAATCTCCATTCCACAGCCAAAAGCAAGGTACCTCAAATGAAACAGGTCAAATACTTGAGGAGGGAGGGAGTAGACATGGGTATCGACCACATCCAATACCCTCAACAATCTCAGCTTCCGTAGACCGAGTAATGAACTTTCAGTAGGTTGATAGCATATAACCGAACGCAGTGTTGAGGCGTAGGCTTTTGCAAGGCACCTTAGATCAGGATGAGCATTACTCACACGCCGCTCCACATTCTCATCCAGAGCCATTGTTTTGCACAAATCGCGTACGAAATCATGGAGACAACAGGTTTTAAATTTGCCACTGGATTTGTAGCTGGTCACCATAGATAGATTTCTTCCCACAAGATCTTCCAAATACCTTTGAGCCTCCTCTTCCAAGCTTTTACCTTCCCTCTGTCCCACGAATCCTTCGGCTATCCATAACTTGACGAGCTTTGAGATCCGGATCTCATAATCATCCGGAAAGCCTCCCATATAAAGGAAACACGGCCTCAGATAATGAGGCAAGTTGATGTAACTTAAAGACATTATCCTTTTGAACTCCTCATGTTTCTGAACAACTGCACGCACGTCCTCCGCGACTTCCTCCCAAGAGGATCCAGTATTTAATAATATGCTTCCAACAACAACAATTCCAAGGGGCAGTCCTGAACAGCCTTTCGCAATACCCTTTCCCATCTTCTCCAACGCGGGTGGGCAGTCTTGGCCTCGAAACACTATTTGCTTGAGCAGATTCCAGCTTTGATTGTCATCCATCAATCTCATCTTGTGAAGAGAGGTGGAAGGTGAGATATGAGAAGCCACACTCTCCAGCCTTGTGGTTATAAGGATCCTACTTCCATTATTTCCCTCAGGAAATACATTCCTTATTTCATCCCAGGCGTTTTCACTCCAGATATCATCCAGTACAATGAGGTACTTCCTCACCATCAAGATTTGGTGCACTTTGTCCTTCGTTGATGATGACTCCCTACTTTCCCGGTATCCTTTACCGACCACTTCTTGCAACGAACAGAGGAGATCTGCAAAAATATTTTCCGTTTTATAATCCTGTGATACAGTGACCCAAGCACGAACGGGGAACTTCTCCACAATCAACGGATCATTATAAACTTTCTTGGCAAGAGTCGTCTTCCCAATACCACACATCCCCGTGATTGGGATGATCTGGCGCCTAGATGATTTTACAACGATCAAATTTCGTAATTTGCTCAAATCCTCCTCAAGACCAACCGTGACACCATCAACAGGGGCCGCGGTCATTGAAGATGAGCTTGGCGCCGACTGCTTTGCTGGACTAACACTGCGCCACGCGTTTCCATCCGCCGCCTCTGCAGCAATGGAGTCGATTTCCTGCATCACCGTCTTCAGCTCGCCAAAATCGTATTTCATATTGGTTTCCTCTCCAGCACCACATGACCTGATTTCGTACATGAAATGCTCAAGAACATCTTCTGCTTCATTTGCGGTCTCCCTCATCCTTGTTTCCAAGCTGTTGCTGGCTTCTTGTGAAAAAATTTCAAGTAATTTTCGCAAGGAAATAACTTTTTTGTGGAGCGATGCAATCTGTTGTTTCCCATGATCAGAGATGGGGTATTGATCATGATTCAGGATATGGTGTGTTGTTTGAGCTAATGAACAGAGGACAGCATACGCCATCACTCAAAAGGTTTTGAGCAAATCAAACAAAAAGAGAGGCTGGTTGAAAGAGAGATTCGGTGTTCAATGAATTAGAGAGAAGGAACCGAGACAAATTAGAAGCCTTCAAGTATAGGTAAACAAGTCTCCATAATGTGAAGGATTCATTTTTTAGAAATGCATACAATTTTGAATGAAATCTTCTGTGGCCTGCAGGATCATGTACTGTTGTATTTAGGGATGATTTCTTATATTTTCACGAAATTTAAAAGTATATTACCAAATATATTGCTTATGGAAATGATCAATTAGTTTTCCGATCTCTTTATCAGGTCTTGTCACACAGCTTAGTAAATAGATATCTACGTCATGCTCCGTCCACCAAAATATTTAACATTTTGATCATACACGAATTTTAATAGTGCACTTTGACTTTGAGTGAAATGTGTAATTAATGGAGTTTGGATTGCACTTGAGTGTCTGTTGAAATTGATTTAGTGTAGATAAAATAATAATATTGATGACTTGATGTGTGAGGTTAAAGGTAAGTTCATTAATGATAATTTTGTAAAAGATGTTAATGTAGATAAAATTGTTGATGTGTAAAGTTAAAAGTGGGATCAAAAGATTTTCTTAAATGACAAGTTTGAAATGTTAAATGTTCTTGTAAGACTGCCCAAAACAACAAAATGTTACTGTACTAATTTATCAAAAAAAAAAAAAAAAGAGTTAAATATTTTGGTAAACGAAGAGAGTAAGATTATTATGTGAATACATGTTCCATCATAGAGCCACCTAATTAATTGGTGGCATAAATAAGTGGCTCGATCGAGATGTAATACATATTGAATGGCAAGTTGTTAGATGGTGATTTACTTAATAATAGGAATATATCTATTGTTCCGTAATTAAGGGCGCGTTTTTCTCTTGATGGACCATAATGACGAGGGAATATATAGAATTTTTAGTGGCTTGATCGAGATGATTATACATATTCAATAGCAAGTTGTTACATTGATTGTCTCACACCACCTACCACATGGAGAAACTAATATTACTAATAAATTAAATTATTATTTTGTAATATCAAATTATTATTTTTAATGAATATGAGACTAGTCCTTGTTGAAGCGTGAAACCCTAAACTACCGGATGGGTCCAAGTAGACCAGTGTGTTGGTTTTCTGAATTGCCTGTCTTTGTCGAATTCTAATAAGACATGCTTGGAAAGTATGAAATGGACCCAGGTTAGGTACGAATAATGAAATTAATAATTAGGGATGTCAATTCAACCCAAACTCGACGGGTTGACCTGAATAACCCGAAAAATATAGCGGATTAGGGCTGAATTTTTACGACCCGAAATTAAAGCGGGCTTCATGGGCTGTACCGATTAGCCCGCCGGTTATATGGGCTAACCCGAACGGGTTGCGGGTTGGCCCGATGGGCTGGAGATTTAAAAAGAATTAATAATAATAATGATACTATCTAGAAATTGAAACTCACTTTTAGTTAAGCGCTATGTACTATAATTTTATTCCAAAAATAATAATCTACCCAATAATATATTTTATAATTTTAATTGTATATGTGTGATTATTTATTTGTTATAAGGGGATAGTCTTTAAATTACTTATACTCCTTATATCCATCATTTATTTTTCGCAATATTATTAATAAATTTGCTGAAAGTAGTAAGACCCATTAAATTTAATATTTTTTTCAAGATAAAATCAAATTTTTTTAAAACAAACCAAATCAAATGGCACAACTCTAAATGTAACATGAGTCAAGTCAAATATGATAAAATAAATATATGTTAAATAATTTTTGGAAAAGTGTCCGGCCCGATGGGCTAGCCCGAACAGGTTAGGGTTAGGGTTAGGGTTAGGTCAATAAATTTTAGGCCGAAACAAATTTAGCCCGAATAGCCCGACAATCCAATAGGGTTTACCCGAAACCCGATGGGTTGGCCCGATTGACATTCTTAATAATAACCATAACGAGTTCGGGTTAAATTTGAAAATTTAGTTATGAATATTCGCTACTAAATTCATTATAAGTTTATAATTAACTAAATAATTTGATTATTATTTTAAATTTATTTATAATCATATGAATTAATGCTGCCACACAAATTTATACATCCCTACTTTTAGTCGGATTACTGAAAATTCGAAATTATCAATAGGATCTTTTATCAAATAAATTAAATAAAGTATGAGAATTGAGATTATGAAACTTTTTTTTTGAAGGGGAGAGATTATGAAACTTAATTGAAACATACAATATCCTCAATCAAATAGTTCTCTAACTCTCATTCATAGACAATTTCAATATCAACGAGTACACATGAGACAATATACATATCAATACATTTTTAAAATCTGTCATCTATGTACGTGCTTTAAGTATATATGGCTAACTAATTATTTTTGAAAAAGGTCATGTATATTGGATTTAGATATCGATGATGTTTTCATGACAATTCTCAAACTAACTGTCACATATGTGCTTGTTTTTTTATAGTAAACATGACGTTTTCATGAAACGCCTTTTAAGTGAGTGCTTTTATATTATACATGACATTTTGTGTAAAAAGTCATATATGCTAGTGTTTTTGCTAGAACTAGAATAAGTGTATAGTGTTCTTCTAAAGTGTCTGACATCTTTACCCAATTCTTCAAATATGCAAGGGCTTCGTTCAAGTGTTATGCGTGACTGTGGCCACGTATAGATTTAAGTAGAAAAGATTAAGATGATGGCCTAGTTTAACCGATGGAGTTTGAAAAATTGAACTGTTTGGACCCCGTGAGATTTTGGGCTAAAATTTAATTAAGTTCAGTTATAACATCGGTTTGAAAAATTGAACTGTTGGACACCGTGAGTTTTTGGGCAAAATTTTAGTTAAGTTCAGTTTTATATGTATAGTGAAGTACTATAAAAAAAAACATATGTGAGCATCAACATATTTATTATTTTTGGTTGTATATACTTTTTTAATCACTAATATTTAAAAAAATATTATTGACATCATTAATTTTACAAATTACATTGAAGTTAAAACTAATTTATCGAATAAGTACAGTCTAAAATATTTTTGAAGGTATTAGAATAAAAATAAACGGCTAAAACGAAAAAAAAATAAAAAGTATTAATTTTAACCTAAATTGAATGGTACACACGAAAGTTGCTCATGGGAAGTAGGACATAAATATCATATTTCACAATTCTTGAGAATTCTTGATGTCATAAACAATGTCAAGATACATGAATCAAAGAATAGTATCTTGAAATGTTCGAAAATGTAAAACCATGAGATGAATTTGAGGGTTGATACCAGTCGTATATATAATATATCATTATGGAAAGTTGAACATTCTTTTGGATTGTGCTATGACACACATTTGATTGTCATCCTTGCTAAGACTTAAATTATTCCCGTATTTAAATGATCTAATATTCATTAATTAATTAAAATTAGTAATTATTTTTTAATTAATTAAGTGCTTATTAATTAGTAAAATAAAAACTAAAACCTTTTGAACTACCCATTACTTATATGAAGTAGTATTTAAGTTTTAACACGCTTCGAAAAGAAGAACTTACTTTTTTCTTTCGAAGGTTTAACATATTAAAATTAACTCGGCCAGACGTTTCTACCAAAAGTTTGAAATTTTAGTTGTAGACGGCATAGTAACAATAGTCTTCTTTTTTTTTTTTTTTAATGATGTGTATCGATAATGTAAAATATCACATTGTGAATGAAACATTCATATATCTTGACATCGTCACGCAGTAGGTTGTGACGTATCATGAGTGACATCAACATTGTTATGTAAATATATATGGGCAGATCATCAAATTTATTTCCACTCATCACTTATTATTTAATAACTAGTATATCCCTCCCGTGCGATGCAGGGAATAATATTTTATAAATATTAGTATATATTCAATATATTTAATTATATACGTATAAAATATAAATTTGAATTAGTTTTTATTTTTTGAATTTGGTTAAATTAAGAAAATTAAAAAAAAATCATCTATATAATTATATCATTATACTACATAACAACATCAATCATCACCGGATAGGAAAAAAAACATCGATAACGACAAAAATTTCTATCATTTAAAAATAGGATTTCGTTGTTAACAGATAACAATAACTAACGGCGAAATATCTCATCAATAAAATACATTGTAGGAATATATTAGTATATTTGAAACTACTATGAACATCATTATATTATTTTAATATTTTATGAATTCATTGGCTGCAATTTTTTAGTCGATTATATCTTTAATTTAGTGTAAATAAGTTAGATAAGAACAAAATTCGATTCTTTTGCCTAAATACATTGGAATATATAAATAACTATTTTGATGTAAAACAATAACTATGTATTTCAGTTCTAAGTTATTAGAGTTTCCATGAAAATGTAATTAATCATGTATATAATGTTAATCAAATATATAAATTACTTGAAAAGCAACAAAAATATTCCATTGTGTCGGTCTATTTTCACCACATAAAGTTGGCATGTATAGTCGAACATGTACATTTGAATAGTAAACCAAACATGGATTATATTCACATATACAAAAAATTAAGTATGATTATCAAATAGTAAGTTGTCATTGATATTATATATCAAGGGAATTAATAAATTTCTTGAAATTATTAAGTTAAAAAGAGGACATAATTTTTTTTCATAAATTAAAGAAAATAAACTTATTTTAAGCATAATATACAAAAATGCAATAAGCAATAATGAGCGTTTATATATTGATATTAAACAAATATTAATGCAATGGTCCTTGCATAAGACATGGAGAGCATATTACACGAAAACTAAATTAGTAACAGTAGAAACAAAATTAAATAATCTATTTTTACATATTAATTATGAAGGATCTTGTCATGATCTTTAAATTAAAATGCATATTGCATATATTTTTACAAATAAAATCACATGATTCTAGGAATAAATGAAAAGAAAAAAATACAAAACAATGATAAATTATTACACAAAACTTACCATAAATAACATAAAAGTTACTATAAATGGCTTGGTAATTTTGGCGGGAAAATATTTTAGGAAATGGTTTCCCTTTTATATATGTATAGATAATAATTACATATTTATTTCCCTGTACTAATAGTCAATATTTTAGTTACAACTAATGTATAATTGTATATGATCATAATTTCCTTGAATAATTTTTTTTTTTTATCAACTGTATGCCGGGTATCTATATCTATATAAAAAAGGAAGTCATTTCCTAAATTGTTTTTCCGCCTAAAGTGTCAAGTTATTTATAGTAACTTTTGTAGTTATCGTAACTTTCTTTTTATTTCTTTTTTTTTTCATTTACTCTCAAAATCATGTGATTTTGTTCATAATTTTTTTGCAATATATATCTTAAAATTAATATCATAATAAGATTTTTTAATTTGATATAATATATAAAAAATAAATTTTTAAAGAAATAAGTTATAATAATTTAAAGTTCAAAAATCTGTTAAAGTAAATATTGTATTTTAAATAATTAGTTTTAATCAATCATGGTGATTTTTGCAACTCACGTAATTGAGTCAAACTAATTTATAATAAAATTTAATAATGGGTATTAAATTTCCGAAACATACTGTAACACCCGGATATTTTATATCAGGATTAGAGGTGTTTAGAAATCTCGAGAATAGAATTTTTTTGGATTAGAAACATTATTTTAGAGCTTGCTGTCGAGTTTCAGCAAGATCGGAGACTGAAATCTCTGATGTTACCAGGAACCGGTATCTGTTTTGTTCCGATATGAGAGCCACTACG
>JAYJMF010351789.1:0-11138 GCA_036873715.1 Salvia sclarea
TTAATGATTATCAATGCATTAAATATTTTATTAAAAGAATTGACTAAACCACTAAATGTTGTTTTGGAGGGAAAATAATTTTTGGTGGGTTTCACTTTTATATATATATATAGATAATTCAAGTGTCCGTTTCCCATTAAAAAAAGAAAACAATTTAAGTAGAGGGAGTTTTGTTTCCACCTGATCGGGTTTATTATTGCGTCATATGACTTGTCCAGAAAAGTGGGCAAATTATTGAGTTTTATTTTACATATAGACATTCTTTATTATTTTCTACACACACATCATAATATATATATATAATTGAATATTCGTAAATATTGAAACGAATATCATCATTTTGGATTCGTGTTTAATAACAAATTGAATACAAAAAGTATTTGTGTGCGTATGCGATTATAAAAAATTTGAACGGGACGAACACGAAACCGAATCACAATAATTTAATTAATACTATATATATAATTCTAGGACATGTTAATTACATGTCATGATAACGGAAATTGAGCCCAAGAAAGCCTATATGGCAGCAAAATATATAATTCTAGGATATGAAGACAATTAAGCTACAGCAAAACTGCGTCGCTCAAATTCAAAGTCCCTTTTCCTTGCGGCCCTACTCTTCTCTCCTCTTTGAAAAACTTGCCAATTAAATTACGCGGAAATATCTTCAACTAGATTCCATCAACATGGCCTACGTCTCTCGTTATATATATATATATGCTCTAGCCTTTTTCACAACTACCTAATATTTGCTCAACTTCTTTTCTAGTTCGGTTTTCATCTAGGGTTTGCGATGAAGCGTGGCGACACGAGTTCCAAGAAGAAACTAGAGAGGAAAACCATCGAAAAGAATCGAAGGATTCGAATGAAAGCTCTTGCTTTCAAGCTTGTTTCCATTATTCCAGATCGTCATTTTGCTCAACCTAAGGTACGTATGTGGTTTTTCAGATATATATATATATATATATATGATTTAACTTTGTGAATCATAGTTCTTTGTTAAAAATGTGCATCTTTACGAGTTGGAAAGAAGAGTTTTAGGTGGAATTACTTATACACGTACAAGAAAACAAAAAGAAAGTAAACAAAATGAACAAGTCATGTAATTAATGCATGAAAGATGCCATTTCTCGTCTAATTACAAAGATTATTTGGTGAATATTTATATATATATAGGAATTCCTGTCACACCAAGATCAAATAGATGAAGCAACAGCTTACATCAAGAGCATGAGAGAGAGAATAGAGGGACTGAATAGAAGAAAGGCACAACTGTTGAACCCCGGCGGCGGCAGCGGCGGCAGCGCAACCAAAGCTGCCGCCGATGGGGGGTCGGAGTTGCCGATTCTGACAGTGAAAGAGTTAGGGTATGGTGTGGAGGTGATGCTCATGATTAATGGCCTAAACAAGAATTTCATGCTAAGTCAAGTCATTAACATAATCGAACAAGAAGCAGCTGAGGTTCTCACCGTTAACACCTCTAGCTTGGGAGACAACCTTATCTACACTCTCCATGCTCAGGTCAACTCCACTCCCCATTTATATATACTACCAGATTTTCAATTATAATATAGTAATTATATACTAATGCATGTGCTATATATACTGAAGTCGTTATTTTATGATGATGTGTGCAACTGAGGCTTTACATTGTTCATGGCAGGTTAAAATTTCTAGAGTTGGAGTTGACACGTCAAGAATAAGTGACAGGATACACGAGATGATTAATTCCTCAACCTCATTAAATTTCTCGTAGCAAACAAAATTAGAAAGGAGGGAATATGAATCCTGGAAATAAGATTTCCAGCAAATTATTATTATTATTATTATTCTGTGTTTGGAATACATAAAGGAAATGGTCGGAATTTTCATTTTTCTTTTTTTCTTTCAAATACTCTACTCATAAATATACAATATTTAAAACAATGAAAAACCTTATAACTTTTCTAATATCAATAATATTACAATGTCTATAATAATATACAAAATACAGTACACAACTATTAATAAATCATTCTATGCATTTAAAAAACTATAAGACAATAAATAATCAATGACAAAAGAAATAAAAATATTCTATTGTACGTATTCATAAAAATAAACAAGTTCCCTAAAAAAAATAAAGAAATAAACAAGTTCAATAAGACAATAAATAACCAATGCCTAAAATAATAAAACAAACTATAGTTGATAGTCAGTGACAAAATAAATAAATAATGACTCTCAATCAGAAAAATCTTAAACTAATTTTCGATTAATTCTATTAAAAAAATCTCTTTCTCTCTATCATTATTAATGGTGAGAAAAGAATCCAACAAACTAGGATCTCTAACAAGTTTCATTGCAATTTTTTGTCTTTGAGAATATGTTATATAGCTAGACTTCAATCTTTCCCAATTCCTCATTAAGTTTATGACGGTTTTGCTTTTTTCTCTCGATCAACTCCTATAAAACTTTCCGCGATCTTTACCATTTGATGTTCGACTTGTCAATATGAGCAGCAAGTCCATTAACCACACGTTCCAAACTTGATATGAAATCATTTGTACTTCTTCTCTTTTCTGTTCGAGTTTCTTTGAAGATCCTTCTCCCGAAAATTATTTTATAAAGATGAGAAAGGCAAAACAAAAGAAACACACCTTGAAGATATTGAAACATCACGATCACAAACAAATATCCATGCACAAACCCCTCGTCTCACTTAACACACACAATTATTTATTGTATTTGGATATTTCTTTGCAAGACACAAAACATGAATTTCTTCTTATTTTACAAATCGATGAAGATTTTGAATTGTTCCATTCATAGCAAGTAAATAATTTAACAACTATGCTATATATATAAATTACGAACATCACTCAATTCATAGTAGCAAATATTTAAAAATCACAATGTTGGCCTTGAGGAATAAATCAAGGAAAGTTTACGACAAACATCAATTTTAGATAAATTAAAAAACACAAACAAACACCACCAATAATTGGAAGAAAACGAAAGAAACTATCAACAACAAGATTGATAAAGAATAGAAAGAGTACAATGAGTAATCCGACCAGATTAGATTCAAAGGAACGGTTAATATCCGACCGACCGACGATGATGGAGAAGATTCGCGGAGAAAGAGCGAGACTAGAGAGAAACAACGTGTCCGCGACAAAGATTTGAGTGAGCGTTTTCCGTGTATTTTGAAATCCTAGATTTTGGGAAAAAGAATATCTGGATTAGAACGGGGAATAAGAATCCTCATATTTTATGTAATTTTCCCCAATTTTAGAAATCAGATTACTTTCCTTATTTTCCCACACCACAATTCCCGCCAAACGAACGGGATGTGTGAGAAAGAAAGATTTAGTTCTTAAAATTAGTGTTAATTAATGTTTCTTAATTCTAGTGCAAAATATTAAAATATCTTACATTTTAATTAAGAGGAAGTAATAAATATGTCATAATATATTAAAACATGTTTCACAAATTTAGACTTGAGTAGTCTTGACTTGTCTCACGACTCTCACTTTGAGAAAGTCTTGCACCAAGTTTTTGTAATAAGAAAAGATAGGTTCAATATTTCTTAAAGGAGTATTCTTAGGTATAGGGCAAACATATAATGAATGCTGAAATATATATCTTTAACGCGGAATATTCAAGAATATATATATATATATATATATATATATACTAGTAATAAACTAATTAGACAAGTTTCGGAACCCAATCGTGTTTATATCGTAAATTAAGACCATTTGTGTTTATAAGTTGATATAAGTTGATTATATAAGTTGATTAAAATTTTCAAAAGAATTAAGAAAGTTACTGGAAAAGAAAATTAACAATTAAGTAAGATGCGACATATGCATATACTTATTATTTGATTGTGAAACGTTAAATTAAAGTCAATCAAAGAATATTGAAATAGGGATACATTAATAATTGAGTTAAAATTATTACTTTTTAAGAAAATAGGACATTTGACAAAGGAAAACAAGTCTATATAAATATTGGGACTGGAGGGTTTATACAAAGTTTCAAAACATATCGTACGTAATGAGTGCTGATAGCATTGATCCTGCGCTATATATGTTCTTTTTACGTTTTTGAAAACTAACTAATAATCATAGTAATACTTAAATTTGCTTAATTGAGCTAGAGTTCGGATCGGATATGTGGCTTGGATAATAGGATAAGTACGTACGCGCGCGTGAGAATTTCATAAAAGATGTGGAATTTAAATTACTATGCATGAAACTTAAAATACAATGCTACACATGAAATTTTGAGTTTCTATTCATTTAAATACTTTGGGCAAATATATGTATGCGCCTTGCCGCATGGGGATTGGATCTGACCCGCTTCCAGACCCAAGTAATTTATTCTCTTATACTGCTTTTAAATTATAAGTCGTGCTTTAGCCCAGCGGCTGTTGTCGCAAATTTAAGTTGTAACATTCCAAATGATGTAGGTTCGATTCCCATCATCCCTAATTTCTAATATTTTACTTTTTTCAATTTTAATGATTTTTTTTTATGTTTTTTCAGCCATTTTTTAATGTTTTCTTTTATGTTTTTTTCGGTCATTTTTTTATAATTTAATATTATATTATTGAATGAAAACGGCACTTATAGTGATATAAAATGTCACTTTCTATTTTCTTTTTATTTTATAATTTAATTTTATATTATTTAAATGAAACTAAAATGTGAAATTTTCATGTAGTGTTGTTTGTAAACTTTATTTTAAGATTTTAATGTGGTTTGTCGTGTTTTTTTCAGCCAATTTTATTTTCATTTATTGTAT
Organism: Salvia sclarea; assembly: GCA_036873715.1. Classification (NCBI taxonomy): domain Eukaryota; kingdom Viridiplantae; phylum Streptophyta; class Magnoliopsida; order Lamiales; family Lamiaceae; genus Salvia; species Salvia sclarea. Next base: position 4,798 of record JAYJMF010351789.1, read on the forward strand.
AATTTAATTTTACATTATTTGAATGAAACTAAAATGCGTAATTTTCATGTAATGTCGTTTTATGTTTTATATAAAATGAAGCTACTAGTTATTCAAATTGACATTGTTAGTTATACAAAGTGACACTTATAGTGATAACAAATAGTTATTCAAAAATGCACTAACAGTTATTCGAAACGACACTAATAGTTATTCAAATTGACACTGTTAGTTATACAAAGTAACACTTATAGTGATAACAAATAGTTATTCGAAATGACACTAATAGTTATTCGAAACAGCACTAATAGTTATTCAAATTGACACTATTAGTTATACAAAGTAGTATTTATAGTGTTCAAAATGACACTTTTTAGTTTTAAGTGTTTAGGGGTTATGGTTTAGTTTTAAAGGGTTAGGTTTAGAAAAATAATAGTGCACTATTTGTTATTCAAATTGGCACTAATAATTATTTGAAATGACACTATAAGTTATATAAAATGGCACTTATAGTATTTTAAAGTGATACTTTTTAGTGTTTAAGGGGTTAAGGTTTAGTATTTAGGGGTTATGGTTTAGTTTTATGGGTAAGGGTTTAGTTTAAAAGGTTAGGGTTTAGAAATGGTACTATAAATCATAAAAAAATGGCACTGGACACTTATCTCTCTTTAAAAAGAAATTGGAAAGTCAACGGCCCGATCAACGGTCAACACGGGCCGTTGACCGTCGCACAGCATGCGACGTGATGCACAGGAGTGTGTCTCAATACATTTTACTTATCTATACATATATAAAAGGAAAATCCTTTCCCAAAATAGTTTCCTGCCAAAAGTACAATTTCTAATTTAGTAGTGTTATTATTAAGAGTGTCATTCCGTATCACTAAGAGTGTCATTTTAATATACTAAAAGTGTCATGTTTATATAACTAAAAAGTATCATTTTAACACACTAAAAGTGTCATTTTAACACACTAAAGGGCTCATTTGGTAGGGGTGATTAGGGTGTATAATATAAATAATACTCCCCCCGTCCCTCAATTGTTGGTGCATTTCTTTTCGGCACGAGAGTTAAGGAGAGTTGAAAAGTAGTGTAAGTTGTATAAAGTAGTGATAAGAATATATTATATTTAAAGTTGTGTGTGTCGTAAAAATATCCAGAAAAGGAAATGCACCAAGATGGTGGGACATCCCAAAAAGGAATGTGCACCAACAATTAAGGGACAGAGGGATTATACCTTAATATCTTGTTTGGTACAAAATAGACAACCCTTTATAAAGCCCAAAGCCCGAAAAATATTATACGGATTCGTGTGATTTTGCATACCTCTTGGGAGGTGGTATACGTATGACAAATTGTAATTATAACAGGTTTCAGTTATATTTAATTTTAGTACATCATACCAAACAATGGATTACGTATTACTAATATTTTTTATACATACTACCAAACACAATATTAATTTCTTATATTATAAAAGATATCTCAGTCAAATTTATCACACCTTATCCCATACTTCATACCAAACTAGCCCTAAAAGTGTCATGTTATTATATAATTAGACACTTTACCACACAAGGTGTCATTTTATATAACTAGAAATGTAATTAACTAAAAGTGTCATTTTTATTTGAAGACCAAAAAAATAAAAATAAATAAATAAATAAATATTATAATTTGTCCCGTTGACCGGGTCAAACCCGGGTCAAATGGGTTGGGTTACGGGTCTTGGATCCCACCACATGGGTGGGCCGCACCAAAATATTTGCCTTGTTGAATAAATAGTTACGAGGTGTATTTATTATTTTTTTTTGGAAATATAGAAAAAATATCTAGAATTAAAATTACACCAATACTTGCGATCCAAAGTAATACTCCCTCCGTACCAGCGAAAGTGTTACGTTTGCTTTTGGCACAAGAATTAAGGAGAGCTGAAAAATAGTGTAAAGTGGTATAAAATGGTGATAGTAATATATACTATTATTTAAAGTTGTGTGACTAATAAAGTGTCCAAAAAAGGAAACGTAACACTTTTGTTGGGGCGCCCAAAAAGGAAAATGTAACACTTTCGGTGGGACCGAGGGACTATGTTTTTAGAGAATCCAAAGTAATACTTTTCCTTTAATTTAATTTGCAAAACTATCCATGCACGTAAATATTGGGCTTCCATGAAATAGCCGATGCAATAAATTTATGGGCCTGAATCAAGTTCATTATATTCTTATAATTTTGAACCGGACAATATTGATCTTTCGTTACTAGAGTATTCTTGATTGCTGGTTCTATAAACTTAGAAACTATTTATTATACTAATTTGTTGCATTGATTGTTCATTTTTATGTAAATAAAATTTACACCGATTGACCTTTTTCTTGTACTTCAAGTCTTCAAGTGACAAACATATAATAACCTTTATTCTATTTTGTTACAACATCATCAATATAATCGCATCACGTGTAACTCAACATATTATATGTCAAATTTGGCATTTGCATAAAATGTTCAATCCAACTAGGGTTGTTTATCCGATCGTATTGGTCAATCGGAACCAGTGATTCCTTTTGCTGAGACTTGGGCTGGTCCGGTCAATCTGAAATCCCTCTTTCCTCGTTTTTAATTCAATAGATGCCGAGAACCATCGTGCTCCGTTGCTCGGGCTGGAGAGTGGGTTGGTGAAAACTGGACTTGGAAGGTGGAGTGGCAAAGGAATTTTAGGGAGAGTGAGCTTCCAAAACTCAATAACCTTCTCTCCTTGCTTGAGTGCAGAAAGGCCGCTTCCTCCTTTAGTGACTACTGAAGCTGGGAGCTTGAGAAATCTGGCGCATACTCTGTTCAAAGCAGTTATGCTTTCCTTATTGATAGGAAGTTTGTTTCAAATCCTAACTTCGCAAATATTGGTAAACTGTTGTGGAGAAGTGTTGCAGTGGAGAAAGCCAAAGCGTTTGCTTGGAGACTTCTTTCTCGGAAATTGGCCATGAAATCTGACTTGCACCGGCGTGGAATTCTTCCACCAAATGATGCCGCGGTTTGTGCTATATGTGACCTCAAAGAAGAATCGGTGGAACATCTCTTCTTTGAATGCAAGGCGGCATGAGAGTTGTGGGGCGAATTCTTGGAGTGGATTGGAGTTCAGTCGCCTATCACAATCTCGGTTCATGATAATTTTATGCAATTCTGCTACCTCTTGAGCTCGAAGGTTAGTCGGAATTTTTTGGCGACGCTTTGGGTGTGTGTGGTTTGGTCCATTTGGAAGGAGAGAAATAACATGATCTTTAAGGATGGAGAATGGCGCAAGGACAATATTTTGGGTGATGTTAATCTTTTATGTGGGCTTGGGTCAAGAACTCGAAGATGTGTCCTTCTTTTGATAAATCCTTCCGGAATTGGAGTTTGAATCCGTGGTAGGATTTCATGCTGCTCTTTGCTCTGTATTTTCTCCCTTTTTGGCATGCCTTATGCAGTGCTTTAATTGATTCCTTTTTCTGATCTAAAAAAAATTTGGAACCAATGATTTGGTTAATCAGTACTGATCATTTTGAATTTTGAAGAATTGGTACCGTATTTGTTAAAATGTTCGGTTACATCCAATTGGTTCAGTTTCAAATTAACAGAAAATTACCACTTTTTTTAATATGCAGTGTTGGTTGTTGTCGTGGAATGAGAGAGAATGTATTAGGTTAGGGTTAGAAAAAAAGAAAAAGAGTATCATACATATATAATATACTTTTTTCCCCCATAATACATATATAATATACTACTCCCTCCTATTCATTATATATGTGGTTTAGGAGTTTTGCACGGATATTAATAAAATAAATTTCTCCCCAAATTATTCCTAAATAATAACTATTTAGTCAGAAATTGGAAGCAAGTGCAATCGAAAATATACATAAATAACGGGTTGCAATGATGGCAATTATGCCATTTGATCTCAAAACGACATTTATAATGCAAATTGTGAATAAACCCAAAACGACATATACAATGAACAGGAGGGAGTATTTGGTAAAAGAACTTCCTGGTATGATAAAAAAAAAATCGATATACATGAGTACTATTTATTATGTATCCAATCTCAGTTTAATATGATTTTCTATTTTCTCGAACACATCCCAATAGACATCCCTACATCCAACACATAATGGACTAGTCGATCGGGGACGCTTGTACTTCCAAACGATTAGTTTATTGCATTATCATGGTACCATATAATATCTATAAGGGGCGTTTGGTTTCGTTGATTAGCCTTGATTAGTCTTGATTTATAAAATAATCAAGGCTAATCAAGTATTTGGTTTGCATGATTGGGCCATGATAAATTATTTGGCCCGCATGTTATCATCCATTTGCTTGATTATTAATTAAGCCAAATTTGGGCAATCCACAATGCAAATTTATAAAATTATTTTTTATTAAATTTATTTTAATCATAATTAAGTACGAGGAAATGAATTGAGAGGGCAATTTTGGTATGATACAATATTTTGGTCATAATCACATCAATTATCAATCGCAATCAAGCAATCCAAGCACATGATTAATAATCCAAATAATCCTATCATCATTTATCCTATCAGTCTACATTCTCTAATATATCCCATCAAGGAAACCAAATGTCTCTATAGTATATTGTATGGTTATATGACATCATTAATATGGAACACAATTTGGAAATAAATTTTAACTACACTCGAGATTCTAAATCTGTCCCGCTTATGAATACATTAGCTAATTTTGTGATTCTTTTTCCCTGGCCACATATTGAAAGTCAATCAAAGCAATCTCTCGACTCACAATGTTGAATATTGGTACATTGGAATTGGGACAACGTAGCTAGATTTGACTAAATAAGTAATGGCCGTCAACCAACCAATTAAAATCTTTGAAGAAAGTGCCACGTGCGCTACAGCCTAAAAGTGTAAAAATATGTGTATCTTTCTCTAATGATGAGAACGACAGTCACATGCTGGACATATATACATTGTATTGGAATATGATTAATCCACGTGCAATCGAATTAATTAAAATTGTAAATATACTATCGATCGAATATGCATTCTCAATGTTTGCATGTGACAGCAAAGTAACAATATTTACATGGATTTCAATTCATAGTAATGAATTTTGATCTTTATGACAGTGGAAAATGAGGGAATTATTGTTGTAGCTAGCCGAATTGAAATGAGCCCCACGTAATAAAAACTAGTAAGTGTGATCACAAAAATGTTTGTTGGGTACGAGGAGAAGCAATTAATTAATTCCGGCGCCACTTCTAAAAGAAGCATTTTGGTAATATATAAGATCAAATGTGAAATAAAGGACTACATTACTCGGCGATGCACGACCAATTCCCAGAACTCAAAAGTACGAAATTAGATTACTACTATTTGAATATATGACTAAACAAATCAAAAATTGACTTTTTGAAGTTTTGTAAACCAAATTGAAATGATGCATTGTGTTCGACTGTTCGGTTCAGTTTCAGTTTAATTTCTTGGAGATCTTGTTCAGTTTTTCATTGATCTTTTTATTCAAATTACTTACTTGTTAGATGTGACGAGGCATTTTTCATGAGTTGGAATAGCATTTAATATACATACAAGAACTGAAAAGTACCAGGTTGTGAAGCAATGACCATAAATTTGCATGTTTCATGCTAAATGAATCAAAAAAAGGGTCATTTTTACTTTGGAGCTCATTTCCCAATAATCTTGGATTTCTTTTTGTTTTTTTAAAAAGAAAAGAAAACCCATCGCTGTTTGTTGACTGCTTTATCTATTCTACCAGAATTCGCACCCGTGCGATGCACGAAAATATTTATAGATTAGTATTTGTTCTTGATAAAATATTGCACGTGAAAAACATATGGATCTCATGTAGGACACTCCACCTCATACTCATTTACTTTGCTTTTTTTATCTTCAAAGTAAAAAAGATGAGATACTTGGGAGAGGGAGGTATTTTTTTTCATGATCTATGAGATCATTTTTTCAAAATTTTGTGAGCTTTGATTTTCTAATAAGAATGTTATTAGTAGTAAAGTTGTTTTATAATTCATAATTATCTGTGCTATGTTTGAAAATAAATAATAATAATAATAATAATAATAATAATAATAATATCTAGATTATTAAAATATCATTTTACAATTTGTTAAGGTGATAATTAATGGAAACAAAATAATTATGTATAATTTTAGAGTTCCTGATTAAACAAAAAAAAACACTTTAAACTTACGTTAAAGACAAATAAGTACATAACATAAAGAATATTTTGTTATCTTTATTATACCAAAATTAATAATTTCACACGCACACACATATATATAATATTAGTATTTTTTATCAATAAAATATATTTGAT
>JAYJMF010351808.1:0-11134 GCA_036873715.1 Salvia sclarea
TATATATATTCGTTCATTGAATAATTACACGGAACAAGTAATTGATGCATATTCGACGGACTATGAGTCGCTAGCTAAGATTCAAAACGTGCTTTTACTTATTATATCGAGCTCGAAATCTCTATTAGAGTAACAGCAACGGCGCCCGCGGCGCCGCGGTCGATGACCAGCGACCGCGGGCGCCGCGAAAATTAAGCCGCTGGAGCCCTTTGAGGGGTGGCGGTCGCGGGCGGTGGTGCGACCGCCTAGACGAGGCGGGCGCCCGCCACGCAGCGCCACCCCGTTGCGCCACGTCACCATGCGTTGGATTTTCAATTTTTTTTTTTAATTTAAATTCAAATTTTCTACTATAAATACCCCATTTGTCACCTCATTTCATACATCAATTTCTAATCTTCTTCATCTCCAATCTTCAATTTCACTACATTTTTCACTTCATCTTCAATCTCCGACCCCACTGACGACGACACCGACGAGTAGTTTTTTTTTATTCGATAAATTGTATTGTTATTTTCCAACTATTCAATGCAATTTATATATTTTAATTAATTAATTGCATAATTTTAATTTATTTTAAATTAAAAAAATTTAAAAACAAAAATGTTAAGCCCTCCAACATGGAGGGAATACTAATATTTTTTGGCCAAAGTCCTCCATATTGGAGGACTTAGCTGCTGACACCCTTTATATATTTTTGGAGGCAAGAGAAATGGTTGAGCAAGACTAATTGCTTAGCTATTACTAAGTACTAATATAAGCTTCTAAGCACAATGTCCATCGATTCATGCCTTTTATCGGCCTAATATTTTAAATATTTTTCATGATTATTTTTGCTTTATATTTTTTTCAGTATAGTAATTTGATGTTTTAAGAGTGGGCTTGCATATTCATTATTGATTCGATTATTGTTTATGTATACTATTTTCAACAAAAGTACATTTGTTTGAATTAAAACAAGAACAGGCGACTATTTATATTTCGAACAAATCCAATTAAATGAAGATATCAATATTGCAATAAGAATATATAATGTGATTTTCTTTCGATCTTTCGGGATAACCGTTCTTCAAAAAAAAAGATTGGGGATAACCGTTTATAAATCAAATTTACTTGGGTAGTGACAAAAGATCTAAAAAAAATTACCTTATTGCGATCATGATATCTTCATTTACTTATTCTTATTCGAAATATAAATTTTGGTGTGTTCTTGTTTTATGAGTAGGTGCTCTTATGGGCTACACTTGTACGTATCTAATAAAGGGGTAAAAAATCGTTCAATCTATTTGCTTCATTAATATGTATATAAGTCCATCCATGCATACATGAAGATCGGAATTAAGTAACTCTCTAAACGCAAAGAAATTAATTACATATCAACAATAGAGAAGAAGAAGAAGAAGAAGAAGAATATGGGTTGCGCGAAGCTGTTGGAGGGAGCCTTTCTGCTTATCCTCTTCGTTTCTTGTGAGCATTTTAATCTAGCATTCCACAAACTGATTTTTATCACTTTCTTGGAAGCATTTTCTTTAGACAACTTTAATTAACATATTTAATTAATGGGTAAGTTGCTACAAATTCGATCAATTTTGATTCTGGACCTTGAATGCAAATTGTGCAGCTCTTGGAGCAGAAGCAGCGATGTGCGAGACAAGAAGCCAAGTGTTTAGGGGTGCATGATAATTGTGCCGCAATCTGTGAGAAAGAAGGTTTTCTTATTGGGACATGCAAAGTGCATTTGTGCTAAAGATTGCGGCGCTAACGGTAACGGAGACGGCGCCAACGCTCCTCCAGATACCCTTCTCATGCATTAAATTATATTTTCAACAAAATGAGGGCTGCTTGTAATATTTATTATGAAATGTGGCATGGAAAATTAATAAAATGGCCAACTTTAACAGATATATTATCTCAAAATATATTCGCAGCCTCACGCAGATTAATGTACGACTTCAAATTTGGATTCAATTTGGACCACTCTCCATCTACGGAAGTTAACATATTCTGCATTTGCTTAAATGAATGGCCTCAAACGCACTGATAGCTGGAGATCTCAACAATCTTTTTCTTTTCATTTTCATTTTCTTTTCTCTCTACTTTTTTTTTTTATCTTGATTAGTTTATGAAATTGATTTGGTACCAACTTCTACATTAAATTTATCATACTAATTTAAGCTTTCAAAATGTTAGTTGTTATGTAATTGTCCAAGAAAATATGTTTACTAAAATAACGTATATAATGCACAATAAATAGAGAAAAGTATTAATTCAATATTACAAAGTACTATAAAACTGGTATGTTACGCTATATTTTATCCTACAATAGTGCAAAATCTGCACAAGAATTGTGTAGTAAACTTATTGGATTAGTTCTTTTTTGATAACTTGAGTGTCTTCAAAGATGGTCATTGGAAATGTTCTAAGTTCTATCACTGTAAATCTGTAATGATCAGCACCGTAGGTCCATATCTATTTTGTACCCAAAACTAAGTTCTATTGAGAAATCCAAATGCAAATCCTGCTAATGAGAGAAATCCTTCCTGTTTTGGTAAAAGAAGGGACACCTCACACCTGATTCGGAAGGGCAAAAGAAGAGCCATATACATTAAGATTGCAGCAAATTCACTACACAGTACATAAATAATCCTAGGACTATACATTAGAGCAAGGGCTATTTGATATATATTTCCACAAATTACATTCCAGCACTTGTTGACACTTACAAGAATAAAGTAATTCGCTTTCGCAATTCAGAAACAAAAACCACTAAAGACATTTGTTTCCACCAGAATGGACCAAACTATTTTAAATAAGATATCAATGTTTTTCGAACAAGCCCCACAGTATAACAACACACAATTGCTTTAAGTTCATTGTATTTTTTTCTCTGAATTTTACATCATCAATCTAAAATGAAACTCAGAATGGAATTAATACACAACTAAGCAATCAATCAAAGTTTGTAGCTCCAATCACTCAACTTGCCCTTCTGAATTACGCCATATTCAGTCAAATAGTCAACAAATTCATCAATCAGATACGGCCAAGCCCCTTCTGGGTCATAGTTTGATAAGGCAGGGTCCACTATCTGCAATTACAGAACAGAACAAAAAAATCCAGAACAGCCGATGATTAGGGGAAGTTTATATCTAACCAATGGACAGCTTTGGGTTGTACCTCAAAAGGGTAGACTATAATTTATGCAGTAATTAGAACACAGAGTAAAGGTTCCATGGAAGCAAAATTGAAAGCATGCGTTTAGTCAAAATCTAAACAAGAATTAAAGAATGACTAAATGAGCACACAACTGTAACATAATACAACAGGGGAGAGATACAGGGGGGATATGCATGAGGGTGTGGCAAAGAGAGATTGTATTCATTAATTACCCTTGCAAATTCCAAAAGCTGTGACCAGGTATCACGAGAAATTGCTTTGTTATGCCGCGCCTGAACCAGCAAATAAATACTCAACGTGTCAACAATACATAACCAGGACAAAAACCCATTTAGTGCTAGCAAATACCAATTCTGAAGTGGAAAACTGAAAGACCTTCTAAAAGACTAATCTTAATCAACAAATGAACCTTAAAATAGACAAAATCTTAGTTTAAGTTCTGCAGTGGTATGAGATGAGAAGAACTAAGGACATTTTTTATCTCCGTCCCATTTTTCTCAATTTTTTACTATGCAAAACACTCAAAACTCAAACCACTACACCCCATTCCCATATTGCAAAAAATTGATAGTTCATATATTTAATTGCCAATTTTCAAATGTTGTGTTGTAATTGCAAAATGGTGTGTAATTCGTGATTTAACTTGTAGTTTTCCCTTTCCCTACAAATAGCAAAATTGCACCATTTTTTCTTAGCATGAAGTAATTGAGTAACTCATTCTGCAATATCAAGATACAATTTGTTCTACCTGCAGGAACTGGCACCAATGGTCGACTAATGGCCATTGCTTTTCTGCAAACAGCAACTGCCACATCCCAATTGCAGTATCCAATGCCAAAGACTTTTGGCCCTGTATTTAACAGAAATTTAGAGTCTATATGCCAATTACAATTTCAGTAATATATAGATACAAATATGGCTTCAAAGGCCGCCTATATATTAGTATCGTCTAATACAATCAAGATTAATTAAGAAAAAATTAGCCCAATTGAGTAGAGAAAGTTACCTTCTCTTTTGCCCATCCAAAAGCATAGTTATAGATCTCCCGGAATTTTTCTGGACAAATTATTTAGAGCTATTCAGCAACAGAAACAGATAGATGAAGTTCTGATGTTAAATCTTCAAACTTTTAGCATGAGAGCAGGATTTACATTGTGAAAAATATTTTTGCTGTAACTTTGCATTTTAACGATTAGAAAAAAATTCATAACATAAAACATTTAGCATGCAATATTAATGGAAAAGGGATTTAAGTAGACATTGAAAGAAAAATTGAAGGATAAACAAACACATACGTTCATCTTTCAGTTCAGAACGCATAAATGGTATCCTTTCTCTAAACTTATCCAGCGAATCAATCCTGTGAAAGACCATCAGCACAAAATGTTCAATCAAGGGAAAGGATCGATCGATATAAGAAGCTATGGAAAGACTTTTCCAATACTTACCCAAGAGATTGTAATCCAGTGATGAACTCTTGCTTTGAAAATTCACACATGGTAGCGGCCTTCATGTGCCATGAGACTACCAACTACACAGCATAGCATATATTGATTGAAATGTAATTAGGAAAAAATATGATCCTGATATAAAACTAACTGAACTGAGATTGTTTGTACCAAATGTTTGTCATTATGTGAATATCTTTTTGGTCACATAACCAGACAGAATTTGCATTACCGGTCCCACTAGCTAATGGACATCTATTAACAATAACACTTATTGTGTTGTTAGTATCTGGACCACCTTATCTGCTTACACTAATGATGAACGCTTTTCCAAGTCAACCATGCCCTTTTAACTCATGGAAAATTGGAAATGCAACCCAGATGGAGAATGTGTAAATCCCCATGGAGATGCTAGTTTGTGGAAATTCAATTCCTTTGGTAATTAACACATGGAGATGCTATAAGTTTGAAAGAAGCTTTAGCGAGTAAAGAAGGCATATCTCTATGATGGAAAATCATTTTTACTCACCGAGAAATTTGGTGTTTGCTTTATTAAAATCAGAATTTCTTTTTTCTCCTTGGGTTGGGGGGAAGGAAGGCTGATTGGTACTAAATGGACAAATTACAAAACCGAAAGAAACCAACTAATGTTTCAGGCACTGGATAAAGACAATTTGCTTCATGAAAAGGAACCTAAGCAATACCACAAAATCAAGAAATTAAATGATGCTAGATGCACAAGTTGAGATGTAACTTACCATGACTATATCTTGAGGATCAACCTAGCAAAAGAAAAGCATTCTGCATGTTACTGGTGTATATACACTCTTATAAAGATATTGATAAAGAATAAACAGGTAAAGAGAAAAATTAGGTGGGGGGTTTTGAGACATAATGTAAGCAATTTTATCAATATTTTACAAGGATCTTCTTCACCAAACTAAACAATAAAATAAGGGACAGGTTTGCACACGAGTGTTATTGCTAAATCTACCTGAAGGTCATTGCACAGGAGGGTAATTCCATCAACCAAAATCATATCGGCATAGGGATCTGCAAAATAAGACAACTTATTGTAATACATTTGAGAGGCAGGGATCTAGAAGGAAAAAAAAGTTCAGAACACCAAAGTAACAGCAATGGAACACTTGTCACAGTCACAATGAACTGGAAAGAGAAGACAATATTATGAAGTCCAATTCTTTTTTGTTTTTCTTTGGGGAGGGAGGGGTGCAGGAATTGTCTATTTGCATTTACCTTTGCTCGTTATATCAGCATACAAACAAGGTTTTAAACATCTGTGTATGTGGAAATATTGGCATCTGATTTTGTGAAAATATTGGTGGTGGGTACACCAATATAGGTTAAACTTTGGCGGACGGCCAGAATTTTATTTCGTAAGCATGATTTTTAACTTCCAACTTATGATATTTTTCATTAACTTAAGAATTTTTCAAATATGCCTTCAATATTTTCCATGATAATTTACTCTACACTAACTGTATTGATATCGACGTTTTAAAATATTTACCAACACTTGGATGACTTTTACACTAACAGGTATCACCAGTATTTACCAAAAATTCTATATATCAATATTACAATTGCAAGTATCAAGGAAATATTGGGAGTTTCCAACCTTGGTAACAAACCACTGAGGCATGAAATCAATTTTATATTTCAATTGCACAATATCTATTGAGTACTCTAGGCTAAGAGTGAAGAATGCTCAGATAGTAAGTTAGCATTGACACCATAAGCTTAATATATTGAAGTACAGAGCACAGAACTAGGGCGAGGAGTCACCTTTGGTATGGCAATCTGACCATATTTCAAACTGATTAACTTTAACCAAAAAAAATGATTAACTTTAAAAAATTCTCCTCTTCCTCAGGAATATGCTGTAAGGCCAAATAGCATTATAAACCTTTCCCTAATGGTTCTTTTCATTCTAATTGTACTTTAAATTTAGTAAATGTTGAGATATGGGGTCCATGCAATGCTCATAGCCTGATAAGTGATAATCACTCCATATTTTCTCACTTTGGTAGATGACTTTAGTTGAGGGACATGGGTGTTTTTAATGGTCACAAGAGTCAAAACATTGCATGTTCATAAACGAATAGTTCGTATCGTTCAAACTCAATTTGGCACTAGGATGTGAAGTTACATGCTGATTATGGTAGAGTTTCTGTAATGGGAATTTTGAACCGTCCTTGCACTGTGAGGGAGTCCTTCATAACCACAGTTTTGTTCATACACCTCATCCAAAAAAATATGTAGTCAAAGTGAAACATGGACATGTTCTTCTTCTTCAATTATACAGATGTTGGTCTTTTAGTCTGTTCCCTTGACGTTCTGGACCCTTACTATATAGCTTATATTGATGGCAACCTAGTTGATATGTTATAGTTGCTTACCCCTTCATTGAACTGGGAAACATCTTTTGCAACATCAATTCCTCAAAGTCAAAAAATACTCGCTCCCAATAAGGCCAAGTTTGTGGCTGGTGCTCATAGACGTGCGCTCTAAGGTTACAAACTAGGGATTATAGGGTATAAACTATTTGAGATGAATAATCACACCTAATTCCGAGTAGTTTGCTAAGGTTCTCCACATAGGTATGACATGGCCACAATGCCCATGTCCGAGAAGCGAGAAGTGTTCCTTTTAGGTTTCTCTAAAAAGCCTTGCACAAATGGAGATGAAAATCTGTAAATGCTCAACACAGGACTTGAATTGGGAATTGGGACAAGGTCCATTTACCCCTAGTACTACTACTAATTTGTCGGATGTACTTTAATACTTCTACTGTTTTTTGTCTCATCCAGATCTGGCTGTCAAACCACATTAAGATCATCATGCTTATCTCAAGCTATCACTGGCTAGAAACCAAGTAGAAAGTAATGGAGGCTCGTTTCTCAAAAATAGCTGCTTCATGCGTGCAGTTTAGCGCAGTTGCACTGTTAAGAATCTTATGTAAACTGGCATATGATCCTGAGACTTTGTTGTACTTGATCTTCTACACAAGGTGAAGTTTCTAAGGACACAAGTGCCATAGTTAAATACAGAAAGATGAAAATGATTTCACAGAGTTGCAGAAGCAGATTGATGGAGCAGATACAAGAAGTTATGAAGAAATCTTTAACAAGTTCTAAGCCCGCTTATGCCGATTATTCTAAAATGTTATTTGGACAAAAGAATGGCATCTGGGCCCACTTTTGTTATAGAAAACAAATTATGCTGAAAGAAAGTAACCAACAGGATAGGACAAACATGATTGTGTGCCATGCGCCGATTCAAAGAGGCCTATTTCAGTTGTGCATGTGCGTTCTGGCAGAGTTGCACAAAACTGTAGTCGTTATCGAGGGTCGGCCATGACTTCATTTGGGTTGTGAGGATAGGGAAAATTCAGAAAGAAAATGAAGATGGCATGTCCCATGCATTTTCAGGAAGAATGAAAGAGAAAAGGTAAGCCCTCTTCTGTTAGAACAAGATCAGATAAAGGAGATAGAAATGTAGCTAATTTAGGTTTTCTTTTATTGTTACTTAGATTTGTAAAATTGCAACTCAAATGTTGAGTTGTTGACAGTAAAAGAGTGTGTGCGAGTGTGTGAGAAGATCCGAGTTTTAATGAAAATGTATGTTCATGTGTATTGCAAATGGAAAAAAGCAAATGAAAGATTTTGAAAGTTCAGGTGGCCGGAGGAGACAAAAAGAAATAGTACCTGTGCATCCCATGAAATAGTATAGCACTGTGTATAGGGGGCTAAATGGACCATATTCAAATTTAATTCATCATCAAGAGACAACTTAAAAGTGAAGATGTTCCACATCATTATGAAAACAGTTTGCAGTCATCACAACATAATAGATTAATGGATTACCTTTGTATCTATTGTAAAGCTCCTCTAAATGCCTAGTGTCAGCAACAGACTTTACGTGAGAATGGCTATAGAATATGTCAAACGCTCCTTCAAATTGCCAATCACTGGCCTTCAATGCTTGGACAGCAACTTTTTCACTGCACGAAAAATATAGTAGCCGAACTGTAGGATCATTATATATACAAATTAAAGTACACAGAATGTAACATTACAAGGACCAAGAAGTCAAACCAAAGGATGAATTTAATTAAGGTTTGGTCGGGTCCTACCATCTAGTCCTTGCCAAATAAGAGAAGGGTTGGAAATTAGATTACACTTCTAGCACGATGTATCAAAGGATAGAGAATATTTTAGTAAATGACTTATCCCAAACATGAGATGGATATTCTAGTGCAATGGTTCAATAACTAAAGCAAATAATAAAGGGAGACATGTTATATTTGCATAAAGCAAAAAAAAAATCCCCTTCTACAGTGGTGCAGTTTGGTAGATAGTTAGCCTTAATTTAAATCTGAAAGGTCCAGAATGGCACAGAACCTGATCGATTCCTCAAAGTGCCCCCACACCCCCAAGGCCCAAACAAATAAACTATTAAACAAAAACTAAAAATAAAAAAAGTCGAACCACGCATAGCACAATAGGAACTCTGCATGGAGAAGAGCACAATAACAAACACAAAATTAATCAAAAAATTGGACAATAATTCAATCCCAAAAACGAGTAGTTAATGTACCTCGCCCCAGTAATAGACATGAATTGTTGTACTTTGTCCCGCTGTCCTCTGCCCAGCTTGTTCTGTCAAGAAATAACCTTTCAGCAATCAATCGTGCATAAAACCAATAGAAAAGCGAGCAAGTTGGTTAATTTTCAGCTAGTTTCTGGAAACAAAATAAGTAAGGAATTAACTTGAGCAAATCGTTACAGTTACCATCAATAACACTTGGAATGGAAATTACGGCTTATATAGTGGTTGAAATACTCAGAATTGATGTAATAAGCATATTGTGGTGGAGATTTTAAAGCTCTAACATAAATTGAGCAACAACCGGAAAGATTGAGATATAAAGCACCAACCATCTTGAGAAGCGCAGAGAAACCCTAGTTGTCGAGATTTGATCCAATTACCAAAGGCTGTGACCGGAACGACGCGAAGACGAGCTAGGTTACGATTAATCGGAAGAATTATTCACTCCAAGCCGCCCACAGTATTCCTATTCTCTATTGTTGTTTCTTTTTATAAATATATGTTTCCAGCCTTTTGGTGGATGGATTCCTTTCTCTGCTGCTCAAACCAAATCAGCACCACCACTGCCACTGGAAGGCTCGCGCTTGGTAGGCCCCTCAACAGTAGATCATTCCTCTATCGCCTTTAATTCTTTCTTTTCTTTGATAATTATATTTAAAATAGCCCCTTTCATCTATGGATTTAGTCCGTCCGATTTCAATTGGTCTATTTACTTTTCGATCCATCTGGTTAGTAGTACAAAAATTCATTGGCTTTTCTTTCGATTTTTTAGCTGATAATTTAGATCTTGACTCAAGTGACCTATACACGTTTACTTTTAAATATTTTATATCATCATATTTTTAATAAGTTTGTTTGTATTTAATTGGTAGGTCGAATCTAATTTCTTGTCACTAAATCCGTTCGTTTTCAAATCATAGATTAGAAGAAAAAAAATACTCCGTAGTTGAATTCAATTCAAACCAAATGTGCAACGCCCCGAACCTAGAAATTTGGCACAAGTTAGTATATTAATTACGGTGAACCCAAAACGAGATATAATGGGCCTAAATATTAACTATAAACTTAATATTATTGGTCCCGATGTAAGTTGATTTGGGTTTATTGAACTCGCAAAATTTTATTATTTTAAAGGGGTAATTATTAACAATTCATTAACTAAAAGATGTATTTTGTTCTAAAAAAGACTAAAAGATGTAGTAGTATTTTATATTTAGCAAATCCAAATTTAATAGCATAGAAATTGAACGAACTGGATTGATTTACATTGATAAAATGCATTAGTTTTCAATACTATGAAGTATGAACTTCAATCTAACTATGCAACGTATTAAAATTAAATACGTTCAATGTTGCAATCGATGAAAGAGCTGCGGTTAAAAAATTTATACCCAAATATACAATTGCTTCCTATTTTAAATGTGTCCAACAGAAAAGATTACCATAACAGGCCAAATATGTAAGACATTGTGTATCTAAGTTTTGAGTGCCAATCAGAAAAGTTAGAAATGGAAATGATTTCTCAGTGAATGTTCCAAATAAAGCGTTGTGACTTTCAGATTGAAATATATTTGAAGTAAAATTTTCTACTGATGGATAAAGATTAGTTTTTTAGGTAAAACTAGGATATTAACCCACGCAATGCGTGGGATGAATTATATTGCTATTTAATTTCATTTAAATTTTATTTTATTATTATGGTTTAAAAATTAACTAATAAAATTTTATATTTTTATGTATATGAATTATGATTATATATACAATGAATTTTTTTTATTATTATTTTACTACACTATTCCCATAGAAATTATCATGCTTTCCTATTTGGGTATCGCCTAGAAGTTTCCGTGTTTCCTTTTCGGAATACCTTTATTACTTAT
>JAYJMF010351819.1:0-11133 GCA_036873715.1 Salvia sclarea
TATAGTATAATGTATATATAAAAATAAATAATTATAAAAGTGATAAAAATAAAATAAATTAGGATTCAATAGATATGTCACCCAATTAATATTCTTCCTTAATGTTGATAAGATTGTAGCCTTATAGACGTGTTAATTGAATCACAACAACTCATGTAGGAGTCCATAATTATGTAGGAACTCATGTCAATATTTGACGAACAACGTAATCATTACGTAGTCGAATAATAATTTTGAGACATCTTTAGTAATTTTGTAATAGTTGAGATGTTCAATCCTCAAAAGGGAATAGTTGGTTTTTCAAGTTTCAATAGTTCGAATATATAGTGATCATTATGTATATTTTGAAAACATTTCCATCACAAGATCAAGAATCCAAATATCTAATTGTAATTTTTCCCTATAGAAAATTACATTTATCAGATCATACATTATGGAATAACTTATTTTGCTTTAGCCATTTTCAGAATTAGCTAGATATAATTTTAAAAAATACAAATATGGGCATATCATGCCTCCTTAGCTTGATGAGTACAAGAAATTATATAATTAAAACTACTTCATTCATTTATGATCTTTTTCATTTTTTCCTTATTCGGAATGTATGTCAGTGTCAGTGTCAGAGTCATCCTTATTCCTTGAGAATAAAAGGGAATAAAGAAAATAATACTCAAGAGATTAAGAGAATATGTTATACATTAAGCCACCAAACAAAGACAACAGAGCTCTTTAACAAGTAATTTCTTCAAAATTCTTCTGTTTTCTCTAATGTAATTTTAGCCTTTGTGCGATGGAAGTGAAGTCTGAGCTAGAAAACTCAATTGAAAATGACCTCATATAATTAACTAGTGAAAGATGATTATAGGAATCAAACTATTGTAAATAAATTCTGAGCAGAACAAGTATAAGAAAATTCTACAATAAACTTGGCTTCAAGGCAATCCAAACTATATACACTCACATATTGGGGAAAGTTGAAGCAGCACTGCAGCAGCATGTGGCGGCCCAGTGGAAAAACCAGCAACCACACCGGAGTTTGGCAGACGCCTCAGATGTGTCAAGACGGGCAATACAAGCACGTTCCGATGGCCATGCGCCACTCAAGCTGTTTCCCCCCCCGAAACTGTCAGTCCAGACAGGCGACCCGGGTTCGTTCCAGTTATGATCAAATTTTTGAACGCTGGGAATCACGTATCGTTTCAATCAAGAAAACCTATGCTTTACCATTTCCTTTTTTTGAGATTAGTACACAACACGGAGGGAGGAAAGCTGAATGCTCACTGACAAGCCATTTTTCCTTTTTTTCTTAGCTATACGAATTTCCAATCCCCAACCAACGGAACTCACTCCTCTACGCTGCACAAACAGCCATTAGTCCAAATGCCAGAATGATGTAAAACTTATCACGGAGACGCTTTCCAATCAAATTGAAGGTTATTGAAACCATTAACTGCACCGAGACCACCGGTGAGCAGTTGGTTGCTCATATCCTGCTGTTGGGAATTCATGCCCTGCTCTCGTGCCATTGCCATGGCTACTCTCCCGTTCATGGAAAGAGAGTTATTCGCAAGCGCTGCTCGGATCCCATTTACCATGGCAGATTGGCCAAGCCCGTTGCCCATGCTCCCAAACCCTGAAACACCCATACTGGGGTTACCATTACCATTAGCTACCCCAGTTCCTACAAGGATATTCCCCCCACTAACACCACCATTACTGCTTGTTGACAACATTCCATTAACATTTTTTACATCACCACCCATCATCCCCAAGCCTGCCATACCGCCCCCAGGAAGCTGTGAAGACATCATCATGTCATGTATGATTTTTTGAACAGAGCTCTGTGAATCATTTGCATCTGCATCCCCAGAAAGTGTAGGTTGCGGCATAGAAATATTTGGCGAACTTGCAGAATTCACATGACCTCCTGATAACGGACCATGTGAAGCCAGTTGTGGATTATTAGATGATGGTGGTGTTGAGGATCGGAAAGGGGAAGGAGGTGGTTGAGACTGTGGCATGGTGTTTGAAGACCCTGGAGATGGCATTTGAACACTATTACCTCCATAAGGGCTGTTGATACTGGACATTGGATTTTGCTGTCGAGAACTCATCGAATTTTGATTAAGAAGCCCGACAATTGTACTAGTAGATGCAGTAGTGGTAGCTGAGTTTGCAGGATTATTAACACTAGGCGTACCAGCAGCAGAAGCAAGTTGTGTAGCCGCAGCCGCAACAGAACTATCGTTGTTTGAGTTTTGACCTGTTTGCTGCTGCTGCTGCTGCTGTTGATGTAGCTGACCGTCAGGTTGTGGAGGTTGTCCTTGAAATGCGGATGAATGATTCGTTCTTCGAGGAAACTTCGCCAAACTCTCTGTAAAGTCAAAATAATAATTTTGGTTACACATAACAATCTTGTATATGCAAGAAACAACCAGCAACCAATAAGTAGACTAGGGATGCAAACTTCCAAGGAGCAAGCATAGAAATAGATCTACAGGACAGTCATCATGAAGAATCATTCGAGTAAGCAGTTCTCTTTAAATGTTTGGTCCTGATGGGATATTCCAAAAAGCCAAATTCAAAAATTGTCCAAAATTCTGAATGCAGTGACATTGTCAAATGAAGAAGTATGGGTGTTGTCATGATTCAGAAATCAGAAGATCCCTCCATTACCAAATGTGAAGAAGATCCATCAAAACATCTTGTCATTCCCATATTTTAGTTCTAGCAACCCACCAGGTTATTACATAATTACATTAAAAGCTTAAGTCGTATGATTTACTTTGAAGCTTCCAAGATGATGTAAAAGAGTTAAGCTTACCCATAGGACCTGAACCAGTTTCACGGCTATAATCAATAAGATCCTTCATGCTATTGACAACTTCTGATATCTGCAACGTTGAAGTGAACATAAAAAATCGATAAAGGGAAAAATACAGCAGTAACTTGAGCAAATAGCAGGCAACCAAAAAACACAGATTTCATGAAGAAAGCTCAACTTAGTTTCTACCTCTTCCATCATGACATGCAACTTACTATTGCCTTTAGCAACTACCATACATTATGAATTATATTAGAGGTAGCTTTTTTACAATATACAAGAGAAGGCTAGATATAATCACGTATAGGCTAATTACAAATATAGCAATGGAGTTCTAAAATCCAAGGCAATGCACATTTTAGTCTCTCGGTGTTATTTTATAGCATCAACATTCTTTACATTTATTTTCTGCTCCTAGCAACTAAGACAATAGTATAGGTCGCATCCCACATTCTTGCAGTTACCAAGTAATCAGTTCCAAAACCAACATGGTTTTTAACAATCAAACAGGAAAGGACAAGTTGAAGAATGGCATATTACCTGCAGGCATCGCACATATCTCTTTGTATATCCCAAATCATTTACTAATGGAACTTCCAGAGCTTTGGCCAGCTGACGTGCAGAAGCAACAAACCTACAAAGCAAAATTGCAGGTTGATAATTTGAAACTCATTTATACACCATATAGGGGAAGTAAGCAAATCCCCAAGCATATAATAGCAGTAATTTAAGATTAATATAGTCATATAGATAGTATAATGCTTTTCTCATTATAGAGCTTCCCTTAACAACTAGTTATAAAGTCTTCAATGTACAAAAAATAGTTGGCAAGGAATTTGATGGATAAGAATAGGATATTAGCATCAGATTTTTCAGGAAAGGGTGTTAACACAATAGTCAGTGACCCTTGTATTAGTTCAATGTGATTAATTGCAAATTGCAATCTTAAGAGTAATGGTTAATTGCTGTTTTTTTCTCACTTCCACACTTCAAATGCTTCATTGGTGACTGATGGAGAAATTAGAACCAATTACATGTTTCAAATAAGAAACATTGGTGGATTGCTAAATCCTATACCCTGACCATTTACATTCACCAAAAGCAATTAATTGAGAATGCCTGTCACATTGTCTACGACTCTACATGAGCTGCTCTAGACTCCAGCAATTACAAAAATTATCAACATTTAACTTTAGCAACCGTATTCACATTAGACGAAAAGAAGTTTCAACAAATCTCATTCACTTCCTATTTAGCAAATTGCAGCCTATGTTATCCTGGTTCTGTATGATTAAACGGTACTTCATCTTTCCCACGTGCGAATCATCCTAAGGCTTTGTCAAACAAGAATGAGCTTTTGCTTTAAGATTTTGAAAAGTTCTGGAAAACAGTAGCACACCAACTAAAATAAAAACAGGCAACATGAATAATGAAACCAGCTACCATATCTAGCAGATAAACCTTCACTAGTTTGGTGCCTAGTGAAATGAGCTACGGCTAACGATTAAAACATCATATATGCAAAACAACTAACTTAATAAATTAAGTATCTGTATACGTGTGTATCAAATTTTACTTGCCAAAAGAATAGATGAATGATTTGCATTAAAAAAGATTCCCAGATGGTATATAACACAAACTCACATGTTGCAATTATTTTGTAGCTCGGAAACAGAGGTACTAGGAGATGCATTTTGTGTAGCAGCCTGGTACTTTTGGGCAGCAGTGCCAAGTTGGCTCACCTTCAGTTCAGATCAGTAAAGTCAGAATATGGCACATTATACAAACCAAAATATGCACAACTGTTGCAGAAAAATCTTTATAACCTAACCTGAGGAATCAGCAACCTTCTTGGAATGAGCTCTTCATGACGTCGAGCACAAAATTCCCAGGAGCATATCTGACAAAATAATTAACGAAGAATGATAATTTAGATGTACAAATCTAAAACAACGAAAAGCATGATTGGAAGCTTTTATCTAACCTTGAGATCAGGAGAGAATACAATTCTTAACTGACCATCACGAACAACACGGAGTTGCTCAAAGACACTCTCTTGTATAGCTTTTGCATAGTCAAGAACAATTTGACCAGCAGAATTCTGATACTCCCGGGGCATATCAACATAGAGCAATTCTTCTATAGTTCCACTTTCATATTTTATTTTGAATAATCTGGGAAGAACCTCGACAGTTGCCTCTGATAGAGAAAACCAAAATTTAGTAGTTAGATATTATACCAATTCATTCCAAATTCCAAATCTATATTAAATTTGAAAAGCAATGCCCTTTAAAGTTCTGGAGAGTAGGTGGAGGTGAAAATGACACTCTTAGACAGACTTTTCCAAATAGGAACCCAGATAATCAATAACTCGGGAAATCAATTTATCACAGAGAGGAAACAATCCAACAGATAGTGTAGCAGAACCTAGAGATACGCACCAAAACCACGGCCAGGCTTGCGATTACAAATTTCACAGTGCCAAACATCCTGCATATAGACAAAGAGGATCTTATTAACTTCAAAACTACAATAGGTGAACAATAGATCTAGAAGCCGAGAAGCTACGGTCAAGTAATTTCCCAAATAATTCAAAGACGTTAGCTGACATTTGAGTAAAGAAAGGGTTTAGTTATACTTTAAAGCTAATGGAAATGTTTAAAGAACCAATAATGGCATAAGCTGGACTCGGATGGTCTAAGCACAGGTAAATTTCATCATTAGGCCAGTAAAACCAACAGACCTGAGGGAAAACTCCAGTAGTTTGGCGACCACTTCCATACATTGATACGCACCACTTTTTCTTGGCATTGGGTGCAAAATATTCAGCTACAAATTTCCTCCAAAACTCAATGTTGTTGTCCTACAAAACAATGTCATGAAAAATCATCAAATGACAACTCACTTTAGGCACTCAAAGGGAGACCAAAGTGATCTTATATTTAAGCATTCAAATCTCTTACTTCAGGTCTGTGTTGTTGCTGATACATGTAATGTGTCAGCCTCCGAGCACACATTCCAGGCTCATAGACAGGTTTTACAGGGGATCTAACAGGCAAGTTCTGTGGTTGGAACTGTTGTTGTAATGGCGATCTCTGTTGAGGCATAGCTTTTAAGAGCTGCTGCTGCTGTTGAATTTGCATAAACCTCTGTTGATGCAAAATCTGTGCAGCTGCAGCAGCCTGAGAGGACTGTCGGGACAAGAGGAGCTGTTGCTGCTGCTGTTGCTGTTGCTGCTGTTGTTGTTGATGGTGTAAAAATAAAGAAGGGTCTTGCTGGGGTTCCATCTTGACAGGGCCCAAGCTTCTCATATTCTGTAGTTGCTGAGGTTCCATCTTTACCGAACTCAGAGTCCTCAAAGCTTGCAGTTGCTGTGAGGCCTGCTCATTGCTCGTTTGTGGCTCTAGCTTAACATGTCCCACACCTCCTAAACCTGCACGCATTGCCTGAAATTGCTGATGCTGATGCTGCTGTTGTTGCTGCTGCTGCTGCTGCTGTTGCTGTTGCGAATTGGGAACAGAAAACTGTTGTAACTGCTGCTGATTATGTTGAAAATTTTGTGAATCAAGTTGTTGAGCTTGTTGCTGTTCAGACATCATCTGGTTGCTGGAAGGGTTTGAAAATTGTTGCTGTCCTTGTCCGTGACCAGATGAGTTTGGATTGGCTGCAATAGAAACAGAGATATAAGAAAAAGGAGTGTTGAATCCCATCCCATTTCTATTACAAGAAAGTGGAACAGACTCAAGACCACCATCAACAAGTGCATGTTGGGAGCTACCTGGACCAGATAAACCTGAACTTGAGCCTCCATTTCCAAATGACTGGTGAAGCAGTGACGAAACATTGGGAACATTCCCAAGCATATTCAAGTTTGTGAACTGATTGCGCGGCGAGACTAAAGAAGGAAACGCATTCTGGGACGGCATCCCACCTCCTTGTCCACCCAACAACCCGGAATTTGATCTTAACAATGAAGGTGGAACAGGCTGGGCTCCACCATGAGGAGGGGGAGGGCCTTGGGGTACCATATTTGCAGAAACCAGTACAGTCTATTCTACAACAACCTTAGTACTCCTAGACTCTTAATCACATTAATCTAGAAACTTCACTTCCATGTATGCAAACAAGACTACAACCTAGAGGGGAAATGGTACAATTTGACCAGAGTTTACACAGACAACCAATCATTAGAAGTTCTGAGATGTCTATTGTGAACAACAGAAAAAGGATAGGCCTCGCAGATGAGGTTCTGGGAATATGTTATGCAAAATTTGTGTCGATAATCAAAATCTTTGAAATCAAAGAAGCTAGCTTTACTGGTGAACATCCTAACTTTTGGCTTCTCTTCTATCCAAGTTGCAGTCTTTCACCAGCTATCCGGTCAAGCCCTGCAAATAAACAGTCGAATCAGATTCGTCTACTACATGTAAGAAGAGAAGGAGCAAGGCAAAAATCTGAAAGTACAAGCAAAATCTTATAAAAAAATTGTTTAGAGACCAAAATGACAACTAAAAGATATGTTCTTACTTTAAAAAATGACAATTAAATTAAATGCATCAAGAAACAAATTACTAAACTGAACTTCCTGAACAGCAGAAAACTAGAAACTCAGAAATTAATAAAATTTAGCGTACAAAAAAGAACAAGCAGCTAAATTTCGATCCAACCCTAATTTTGGAAAGAAAAGACAAAGAACACTCGATCCAAAGCCAAAAAATGAAGCGATGTTACCTAGGTTCAAAACTCCAAACACGATACACAGCACGAAAGGAAGGTAGAGTTTCACACACACGCATACGCACACACACAGAGCGCTTAAAACTTTAAAACAGCTCGATTACTGGCAAGAATGCGAATTACACATAGCCCGCGGTGCAACGCAGGGGAGCACACACTTACAGGAGCAATGATTTCAACTCGCAATCCGTTAAATCCTCGTAATTGAAGTTAAAACTTATACAGTATTTTCCTTTTTTAGCTCTTTCGAGCATCAATATGAATGGAATTCCACTCCCCCCTCCACGGAAAACCCCCAAAGTCAAGAGCGCTCAAGCGTATTCCTCCGCAGTGTGTGTATGAGACAGCTTAAGCAACAAAAGTCGTCCCCAAATCTTTCAGCGAAACTAGAGAGAGAGGCAAACAAACAGTTTATTTGAGCTCACTTTTAGAGAGAGAGAGAGAGAGAGACAGATGAACAGAGAGAGAGAGAGAGGGGTATGTGAGCTGAGTTTAGAGGGGTTTTATTGCGGACGTCAAAATTCCATTTGATTGGATTGAATTTTTTCTCTCTCATTTCATTCTCTCTCTAAACGAAGTCAAATCCTCTTCCTCGCTTATGCTTATATGGATGCATGTATGTCTATTTTGATGGCCATGAATTTTATGTATGTATCAAATGATTGTATGTATCATCATTATGAGCGAACACAGCTCACCACATTCCGGAATTTCCTTTTCTGGTCGCTCAACATGAGCTTATTTACAAAGCTGCCACTGGATTTTTTATTGGATGTGGGCGCGAATTGAAGACTATTGTGGAAACCTATTATTATAGGCGTGATTGTTTAAGAAAGCTTCAGAAATATAAATATCTATATCTATTTTTTTTATCATGTTTTAATTTTTCTAGTCTAGTTTATTGAGAAATTTTCTTGAATTTTTCTGGGTGGTTTAAAAATTGGAGTCAACTTGCATATACGGTCTCTTTTTTAAAAGCAACTTGCAAATAAATTAAAAAGAAAAATTATAGACAAGTTGAGAGAAGTTACAACATGTAGAGGGAATTAACATAATTGAAACTGAGACCTCAAACATCGAAACTGAGACTTGAAAGGCCCAGAACCGTCTTCTTCAAATTTAGTAAGGTCTTGTTGACTTCCTTTTTCTTTTTCCATTTCTTTTAGTTTGCACAAGAAATAAGTGGTTGTTAGGAATGTAATTAGTTCAGCCAACTTGCAAAACCACGTGTATCAACTCGAATAGAATTCGAATTCCGAATTCCGAATCGAGTCGACCTCAAGCTTGAACTACTTGAACAAATTAGAACTCGAGCTTTAAGATACTCGGCTTGGTAAGCTCTCGAGCTTATCGATTATTTAACTATTTTACCTTTTATATTATTAATCATTCAATTAAACTATCATGTGGTACATTTACGAATTTAGGTTACAATTAGAAAAGCTCATAGCAAGAGCTTTACAATATATTCGCATCGAATGGTATCATCGTTAAGTTCTGTTAAAATACAGGAGATTTACAGCGTTAGCCAAAAATAAATGGAGTTTAGGTGTATAAATGGAATTTGCTTCTCGTAATAATCATTCATATACGGAATTTCGTAATCCAAATTAAATAAGGTAATTAATTTTATAAGGAAATAATAAAATGTTTTACATTCTTCTTTTAGAAATAAAATTGTTACAATATTAAAACATTTTGGGATCATCTATTGCATTCTAGTATCATATCTTCTAATATTTTCGTGGATGATCGAGATATGTCAATACTTTAGAATTTATAGCTTATATAAGGAAAATATATATACTCTAACATTTAGTATTCTTAAATTTTTGAGTTATCACATGTCATTCATCTATTTATGCAATAGAGAGTGTCACACAAATTGTCAATAGAGGATCTCATTTAGATGTGAAAAATATTTTTGGTCCAATAATCCTTGAGTTGTGTTTTTGCTACGCAAAAGGGTCATTTTGATATTCTGTTATACCACAATTAATCAATCTAGGCGTGAAGCTAAACAATCCAATTAATTTGATCGTACTCAAATCTATCAATTTTATTTATCTAAAGTACTAACCAAAGCAAAGGTTACCTATGTGTTTTAAGTGGTAACACATAATTGGCAAAGACCACAGGAACACGTGAAAAGAATTTGAGTGATAGGAATTTATCAATTGTATATATATGGAGAAAGGGAATTAAATAATCGTACTTAACGATCAAAACAGTTCAAAAGTTTGAATTACCTACCATAATATTTAATATACTATCACAATTAATTACTCCAAATGTAGCCATGTAGATAGTTTATAAGTACCGCCCTACAGGAAATTAAGGGTTTAAGAGATCATCTAAGTGCGAATTTCTTACTAAATGTTTTTAAACACCTACATGTTTTGTGTGTACGTAGTCTATCATTAAATAGTTGAAGTTTTTTCTAGAACCCAAATATTCATTTTTCACAAATTAAAATGTTTTGACGATTTTCGTCGTTAAAGTCTTTAATTTGAAAATCAAAGAGTATGAGATTTGACTTGACCAAAGTAACATTTTTAACATATCGATCAGCATGAAGCATTTGGGGACGGTAACAATCTTTTTATCCCAAACTAACGGAAATCATGATACTTATATGACTCACAAATTTGCATACATTTTTAAGTGTTTTTTACGCCTAAATACATTAATTTAGGTCTATTTTGGTTTTGCATATAAACTTTAAAAGTTATTTATTTAATTTTTGCACATAAATTTTAAAAGTTGTCAATTTTATTTTTGCACATAAACTTTAAAAGTTGTTAAAGAAATACACAAATTTTGGTGTATTTTGATTTTGCAAACCAACTTTAAAAATTTTCAAAAAATACACGAACGATATTTTTGTAATTTTTTCACAGTTTGTATATGAGTCAAAATTAAATTTGACATGAAAGTTTATGTAACCCCGCCTCATTAAAACAACATTGTTTTGACTATGCAATAAGTAAAATATAAATTAAAATTATTTTTAAGAACTGCCGACATAATCGAGATCCAACGAGCGAAGACCTCCATTGATGAATTGAGGGTGGAACTCGAGAAGAGGTGCTCGGCCATGAAATGTTTCATGGAATTGGTGTGCAAAACCAAAATACACCAAAATTTGGGTATTTCTTAACAACTTTTAAAGTTTACGTGCAAAACCAATATGAATCCAAGTTGGTGTATTTCGGAGCCAATAACACTACGTACGTACATTCAAACATAAATATGCATATGAGATTGATTTCTCCAAAATTTCTTTTGTTTTTTCAAATAATTCATAATTCAAAAGAAAATAAAAGATTAAGAAGAAATAAAGCAAATGATCAGCAAGAAAAGTGTTTGTAAAGATTGAAAAAGAGTAAAAGAGAGAGACGTGAGATTGAGAGAAATGCAAGTTTCCGTTAAAATAGATAAGTTTGTGTTTTATAGCATGCATTTTTCATTTGCATATATATATATATATATAGAGGTGGGTTATGGTGAGAAATTCCTTATTGTAGGAATATAGGAAAAAATATTTCCGTCTAGCACATCTTTCATATGTG
>JAYJMF010351830.1:0-11127 GCA_036873715.1 Salvia sclarea
GAAGGAATGGAATGGGTAATACCATGTGTTTTGAAAGGAATGGTTATTCCCAATGGAGGGGGAATAGTGATTCCAAATGGAATGGTGATTCCCATGGAAAAAGCAAACCAAGCAACGGAATGGAATGGATATAGGAATCACCATTCCATTCCCACCTCCATTCCATCATACCAATTACCACCTAAGTTACAAGCAATCGCCAACAAGGATTTACGTGGTTCAGTAAATTTGTTTTGTAAGGAGACTTTGATTTTAACCTAAGAGAAGAACAACCTCTTCCTTGTATATCTCTCTACACTACGTTCACTTCTTCAATAAAAACAGAGGACCCCTCTTTCTATTTTGCCTCTACTGTATCCCCTTTTTCTAATTTACTAGCAGAGAGTGTGCGTATTACACACCATTCCTAATACTTATATTAATAAATTATTGGAGTTAAGTACGTACGTAATCATAATAAATTTTTATCAATTATTAATTAATTAGTTGAAGTTTTGGTTTAATTTGATTGTTGCGAATGGTCTCCATTAATAGATCATGTAAATAGAATCCCGTACTTAATATAATTGAAGTTGGTTAAGTTTATAAATTTATAAATGAATCGATAATTGTAATTCTTATATAAATAAATTTATAGATAAATATGTAATTATATTCTTATATGAATAGGTAATTCTTATATAAATAGATAATTTTTAATTTACATAATTACCCTCATATAATAGGGATATATTAGAAAATATATATTTTGTAGAATGAAGCCAAATTTCCTCTTAAATTATATTCAGCAAAAGGACCCCAAAGAAATAAAGATGGGCCAAAGAAAAGAAATGGGCCAACAAACGTTGACCAGCTAGCCCAACCCAACAACATCATTTAACCTCTTGTCCACTTCGCCGGAGCAATTACAATTTACAACACCATCTTTTATTATTTTACTTAATTAATTTTAATAAAATATCGAGAGTTGTGATTGGGGGACACTTGAGAATTTAGATAATTTAATCGATTCTGTCAACGAATTATCCAACGTTTAACCATAGCAAAATAAAGTTATAGTTCTTTATAATAAAAAAATATAAGTGCAAATAATAATTCCAACCAAATGATCTTAAACTAACAATCAACTCCTCTTAATCGATTATAAACCTATCATAATATTCGAAGGTTTGACGATCTTCTTCTATGCTAACAATTAAAAAGTAAAAGAATATGTTGCTAAATACCTCCTCCATCTCACTTTAATTGCACAGATTAAGAAAGTGTTTGTTTGTAGTGCAAAAATAACATGGTCTCCCTTGCTTGTGTGTTAATTATTTGCCGTTTTGGGAATATTCCAATTGGAGAGAGACGGGCCAAAATAGAAGGTGTGCCAATGAGAGTGAGACAGAAGAAGTATATGCAAGTATAATATTAAACAATATATGAATGGACGTCAAGGTTCGATTAACCAAAGTTGCCTATCATTAAAAACCACAATCAAATCTCTAGCCTCGATTTTTCATAAAAATTAGGGGTTCATCGTTGATTCAGTTAATGGTTAGAAATGGTTCCTTATTCAAATTACAAAACTCTTTATTTAAATTTTAATTAAAATGTAAAATTATTAAAATATGCCTATTATTTTTTCAAATTGGTTGGGCTCCCTGAACTCTTACTAGCTTTGCCCTGAAAATATGTTATCCACAACGTAGCATATTTTTTATGGACAAAAAGAGGGGTTATGTTTTTGCAAATGGAAATAGTGGAATTAAGTTGAACAAGGCTCGTTCAAGACCAACTTGTACACTTTCCATCTTTTTTCCTGTTTCGACATGATATTGATGGCCCTCTAGTCTGATAGATCGAAATGCAAATTAAATATCAGGTCTACTCCATCCCAATTATACATCGAAGATCGAACTAAGATTTGAGTTGGTCGCAACACCTAATTTGATTTTATCAAATGTAAATAAACCTTATTCCACGAGATCGAGGCCTATAAAGCATTATTAAGATGAGTCACATGAAACTTACACAAAAATGTAAAAGAAAGAGACATATTCAAACGTCCATTTCTCAGCCAAAAAGTCTGAATCAAATATTCGAACCCAAAAATTCCCAATTGCGCCTTCTCCTTAAAATAAAACAAAACAGTTGATGAGGACATTATTATTATTTATTTATTATTATTATTATTATTGGAGTTGAGCAGAAACTTCTATGAGAATATAGTTGGTAAACAAATACAAATGGAATGTATATAATATTAACAGAAAATGGAGTCGGCACTATTTATGTGGACCGAACATTTTCGGAGAAAAAGATATGATATCTTGGAAATGAAGCTTGGCTTCTAACAATAAAATTAAAATATTATTTGTAGCTATCATCATTTACATTGCATGTGTGCCAATAGGGGCATGTTTGTTTTTCGTCCTTCATTCTTGACTCAATTAAGCATGCTGTGGAAACTAGAATTTTCATTTCCTGACTTCATTACGAAACACGCGCCACCAGCCAAACGCGCCCTTCCTGCATTTACCCCTTACATTTTCCTCGGCTTCAAACACGTGGTTATTGATTCTTCCTGAAGATAATATCTGAAAATTAGAAAGTGGGGAATGTAATTAATTAGACATAATCTGTAAACCTCTAAAAATAATACGTATTATAAGCTTACCACATTTTTTATAAACTCGTTATAAGTTCAGATTGTTATATTGCATTTTTTATATTGAACAAAAATAGTACTACCTTTAAACATGTTACTTGATGATGACCCAAATTTCTACAAGAGAAAAGAATAAAATAAATTAAACAATAAAATTTTAGAATTATTAGAAAAATCATATTCTCTCATGTTTCACATAATAATGAAAATTCAAGACCAAATCTATTTATATGAGACTTAGGCGTGCTTGGCTACGCTTATTGAATTGTTAAGGTATTTCAGTAATTTATAAGCTTACAAGTTAGAGAAAAGAATTAATTATGAGCTAGAGTGAAAATCAAAATTAGAGAGAAAAAATTGATGTAAAATGCAATTGGGGTATATAGTGGAAATAACAAACAATTAATGATATAGTTATGCTTGTAAATTGATTGTTGGGTATAAGATTATAAAAGAAAATAAGTTGAGGTCAATGAGATGTTTTTATATAGAGAGCTTAGAAAATATTAGTTTATAAGTTATTTATGATTTTGTCTTATCACAAAATAATTTTCAACAACTTATAAATTGTTTAAGAGATAAGGGGGTCTATGATTGAGCTTATAAGCTCTCTTAAACAATATTATAACACGAAATGACAATAATTTTACACTGAAATTTATTACAAAAATTTTGGTAAAAGAAAAAAAATTGTACAAAGGAGAATATATGATATATCTTATTTTTGAAAAATAATATATGGAATTACAAAAATGACCTCTAAGATTTTTTCCTACAAATTGTATGAGGGGCCCAAGGGTCCCCTAGCATCCATCTCCCTCCGAACTCCTTCCCTGTATATATATATATACACATGTATACAAATATATTCGTTAAAAAAGTAGAAGATGGATTTTGACAAGCTGAGAGCTGAAATTCAGGAAATATCAGTTTCTGATGGATTTGTGGTTGATATCGAAGGCTTCTCTCATCTCACAGAAAGAGACAACTCAAGAATTTCGGTAACGTTTCTCTCATTTCCATTTTCTTTCTACCAATTTTGATTTAGCCAAACTAATTTATTATCAAAAGATGCATTTTAATCTTACATGTATTACTACATTTACAGAGCATTAATCATTCAAGAAAAGGATCTGCCACTGCCAGAGGCGCCGCCGAGAAGAAAATCTATCCAACGCCCGCAACGGCAGCAGCGCCGGCGCAAGAAGCTTCAAGTAGAGGTAACCACTAGCCATTATCAAAAGAGACAATTATATTCCTTCCTCTTTTAGTAAAGAAATTAACCTTAAAAAAATTGTACTAGTTATTAATTTTCTATCGCACCTCATATATGTTTCTTGCTTTTCTAAAAGACTACAACGATGGTTCTGCTAGAAAAGACAACATAAATATTTTAAGAACCATGATTTTAATATATACTCCATCGCATAGGGATTGGTTCAAAAAAGAAACTATAGTAACACAGTTATTAGGATGAACGTTCATTTCATGATATTGCTTTTTAAATATTACAATAATGTCAAGTCAAATATATATTAATATTATATATATATATATATGACAATAATGTTTATTTTTAAATACTATTTATATTTCTATAACAATCATAGAGCTTGTCCAAATTGGTTTGTAAGTAACCCACAATTTTTTATTTTTTATTTTCATTTTGGTCCTCTTATTTTCTAATATACATATGATCGAACTTTTTATTACTTATAGTCCTTGTCCATGTAACTTACATCTCTAAAGATTAAACCAAAAGGTAGTCTAATATATTTTTTCTTCTTCAGAGTTTCACTTTTGTCGCATATAATGGGAACGTGCATAGCCTGATATTTATCTTCCAATCCATTGCATTTAATTGTAAACAATCGGTACTCTTATTCTGATTCTTAAGTCTGTTATAGAAAATAGTTACGTATATATGTATAAAGCATATATTTGTAATGTAGCATATAAGATAAGAATATAATAAGATATCTTCTACTATTCGACTAGAAGATACATCTTCCTTTTCGTGTGGTAAGAGGCTGCTGAGAGGACAAAGACGTTGACAATCATGTCGACCAATTTGGTATCTACTTGCTAATACGTTTAATCAAATTATAATTATTACTATAATTGCTGTAATCTTTTAATCACCTCACTAATCTCACCATACTAAATAACTGCAAATGATAAAATAATGTAGTAGTACTAAATACTATCCTAGAACCTATAATAATAAGCAGCAATAGTGGTAAGCAAACCCTTTGGTATCCTCATGAATATACCGACTTAACGTATTACGTATAACAAAGTACATAGCACAATTGATTACAGCGTATGATTATAACGAAGATGTTTTTATACAATGATACTCACATTTGAGGTTATATTTATTACTAGTATTTTTTGGATATTTCATAGAATATATTTTAGTTTGAATATGAGTATTTGTATCGACTATATATCCGGCACAAGACTTTCTCATTGATTTTTCCGAACTTGTTAAAAATAAAATGTAGCAACTCGGCGATCCTATGCGTAGATAAGTCATCTATTCAAAATCATCCAT
Source organism: Salvia sclarea (assembly GCA_036873715.1). Lineage (NCBI taxonomy): Eukaryota > Viridiplantae > Streptophyta > Magnoliopsida > Lamiales > Lamiaceae > Salvia > Salvia sclarea. The sequence continues at coordinate 5,211 of JAYJMF010351830.1, forward strand.
CTAACGGTGAAATAGTAGTGCTACAACACAAATCCTAGTTTATAAATCTCCTTTTTTCATTTACTTGATAGTCATAGTTTAGACTTACTTCATTGTAACTTCACACATTCCATCTCAGTCACATCACATATATGTATAGCTTTGCCACATTAAGTATCTCTCTAGTTTCAAATTTCAAATTCTACCCTGACTAAAATATAACCATTATTTGATTAACAGGAGACAAAAGTGTCCCTACAAGATACTTAGATCGAAACACAACCAAAACAGACAAAGTTAAGAATATATAATATTATCAAATTTACATAAAAATGAAAGTGGCCATGAAGGAATAATATCTGCACCAACATATATAAGTTGTATTCCTAGATAGGATAATGTAAAATATTCATTGCACCACCTACAGGCTACATGCATCTAATCTGCTAAGGAACATTTACACACCAACTCACTCCATGCAAATTTAAATATGATTTCCTTGGCGTAAAAACTTCAGCTACTTTACCACTAATAATCGCGGCGCAAGGCGCTGACCATCACCAAATCACCATCAAGAAGGGAAGCATGAGCAACCCGTCGTCCGAGACCAAGCACGGCGGCAAGAGATTTGGGCACCGGCACTCTCCCCTGCACCGCTTCCTTGATCCCAGAAAAGTACTCGTGTTCTTTGCCTCACTGTAAGAACCACATTCTCATCTCTTAGCAACTAAACTGCAAACACCAGAAACAGGATGCATTTTTGCAGAAAACTAAAATTTAGTCTACTGCTTCAGGTCGAGCATGGGAACTGTTCTCTTGATCTACCTCACCTTGTCGATGGGCAGCCTCAACGGGGACGATAATGGCATAAACTGACGACCTCCACCACTAACTCACCCCATGACTACGTGCAGCCCAACCTCAGAATCAAGTGAAAGATGCTTAACCAGAGAAGCAGCAATGCTGGCAAATGATGAACTAAACAGCTGAAATAGACGAACCTGCCCGTTCGTGCAGAAGGAAAATCCAAATGCAAGATAATAAAAGACAACCTCTACGACAGTAGTGAGCATCTTCAATGTTTGTATCCAGTAAAAGGAATGAAAAGCACATGATGAGGATTATTACCTTAAGCACGGACATACAACGTCATTTGCGTTTGGTATCTGCTGTAGCTAAATACTGATTTGTCCCTTCTATTGGAGGTCTCATGTGCGAAAAAATCATGTGGCGGAAAATAGGATAACTTGCATATACCAAATTCAAACTGGAATCTCAACCGCATAAGCTAAGAATCAAAGTATATATAGAGGTTTAGACTGTGCGCTAAAACCAAATAATCCTGTCTCATGTATCATCTCAGATTTCCCTACTCTAGCTAGCTCATGTACAACAACATCATTCATCTAACATGTAGTTACAGAAGAAATAAAAGAATCTGGGCTGCACATAAGATACAGCTGTTTAGTCGAACCAACATCTCAAATGCTATGTACAAGATCAATAGTGCGTAGCATGCTGTTAATCAACAACAAGACATCAGAAATCACGAGGCATTGACTGTGTAAACGTAAAAATACAATACCAATAACAATCAAGATCCGTACCATGATCAATCCACAGACTGACCTGAAATTAGGTTCATATATCCAACTGGAGCATTTAAAGAATCCATAAGCACAAAGCTAAACAGGTAGTTCCATTGAGCCACATTAAAGTAACTTATGTCTTCTCAGAAGACATGTGATATGATAACAGAACATGCATGATAGTCTTTTGATCAGGTAAAACCGTAAAAGTTCTAAATAGGATGAAAAACATTAAATTAAAAGAACGGGTAAGTTCTGATTAATATGGGCGAGAGGAGATTGACCTATCGAGACTAAATAGATCAACAAATCCTTTTATTACTAATTTCACAAGATACTACAGAGAGTTTAGTACCGTTTCGAAATTCTAGGCATTGAACATCTATTTTTCCTATCATGGTAAAGCCTCAGAATAATTGCAGCAGTTTCTTCAATAGCTTTCGCTGTAACCTCTGCAATCAAGGCGACATAAAATCAAATCAGTCAGAATTGTAACTAACGTTAACTGCTAAAACATTTACAAGCTTTGACCTGATTTTTGTTTTTGACATGTTTTATAAATTTTTACAATCATAACACAATATGTAGCAAAATTGACACACTCAATACATTTTTGGCTTTTTCTACAATTTAAAAGTGGTGTTTATTGCAAGAATTTATAAAATGTGTTGAAAACGTTCCTTAGTGAACTTTTTAGTAATTAACCCTTATAATGAGTACGAAATGAAGTCTACAAAATTTGTATTACTCACCGATTACAGGCCAAATGGGATTCTGCAGGAAAATCTTGCTGGCATACTCCAACTCTTCTTTGACATAGTCCATTTCTGAATAGTTGCACTTCACATTATCCCCCAACCCCAAGGTCTTTGCTCTGGCTCTTCTTATTGTTCGTAATGCGATTGGATTGATAGTGAGGGCGAATACCTTCTCAGGATCGACCTCGAAAAGGGTCTTTGGAAGATCGACATTCATCACAATTGGCACATTTGCTACTCTGTACCCTTTCTGCGCAAGGTATATAGACAATGGCGTCTTTCCAGTACGAGATACACCAGCAAGAATGATATCAGCCTTATGAAGATTCCGGGGTAAGGCTCCATCATCTTGCTTTATAGTGAACTCGATCGCCTCAATCCTGCGAAAGTAATCCTCACCGAGCGAGCTGCTTCGAGCCCAGCGGGGGAGACCTGAAGGCGAGACACCGAGATGGGAAGCAATTGATTCTGTTATGGGACTAAGCACATCAAGAGATGTCACGCCCCACAGTTGACATGCTTGTCTTGCTGATTCAGCAATCGAAGGATCGGCTAGAGTGTATACCACCATTGCTCCATCCTTGGCCGCTTGCGAAATCACCTCCATCAACCGGTCCACATCATCAATCTTGAAAAAGAAAAGAAAAGAAAAGAAAATACATGCGAATTTAATTCCTTTTGACCAAAATCTTGTAACAAATATGCAAGGGGAGCAACCAGTTCAACCGCCTGTATCGTGCCTTAAGATATAGACCAATTAGTATTATAGTTTTAATGTACTTGCTTCTAAATTCTTGGAGCAACTACAATACAAAAAACATCAACATCCGAGGCACCCTTAACAAAGGAAATAAGTTCGTTCGAAATCACGAAAAGCCAAAAACTGAGTCCAAGAATTTCACAATGTATTACACCAAATAAAATGGCAAACATGAAATTGTTGGAGGATCTTTTTATTGAAATTTGGAAGCATAAGTAGTATCTTCATATGAGATTAATCATTACAACTAATCACAAACTCCTAATAACAATTCCCATAAAAATATTAGCTATATCACTATTCACTACTTAACAATTTGTCAATCACCTATCAATACGCATTTGAACAGTATAAAACTTAGTAGCACATCAAACATAGTTGCAATACCATCGAGATTCTCTATTTCCATTTAATATTCCAACTCGTGTTTCATTCCAACAAAGCAACAGTTTGAGTATTATAAAAAGGTTATGTAAAAATGGTAAATCTTCACTTCAGCACAGGATCAAAGCGATAAATGCTATCTCACACATAATAAATATGCATTTCAGTAAGTGAAACAGTTAGTAATCAAGTGTTAAAAAGACGAAGTCACACACCCCTGAGAACAAATGGGTATTGATCGGGCAAACCCGATCGACCAAGCAGTGCTCGAACTGGCCTAACGCGGCAGTAACGGAGTGCTCCACCGTCCACCCCGTGCCGTCAGAAACCATGTATATCGACTTAGCGGGACCTAAACGATCGCCGTCAGCCCCGCCGTCGTTGCGAGGCGAGAGCTCATTTCCAATACCATTACTACCATCAGAGACAAACCTCGCCTGAGAGTCGGAGGCAGTCATCTCATCAGCAGATCTCTCAACCGGGCGGCTCAGTTTCCGGCCGGACCGGACGGCGCGTGCCCTAGACCAACGGTTCAGCTGCGGGCTTGATTTGATTCGGCGCGACACAGATTCTGGCGAAGATGGAGGATCGGAGGAGGCGGTCGGTTTTAACTCGGAGAAGGTTGGGGCGGTGGGCAGCGACGGCGACGGCGGGATATTCGACAAGGATAAGGTTGAGGTGGAAATCATTTTCTTTTCCGGTTTCTGTAAATTTATCCTTTTATTTTTCCGGCTATTTCGGTTTGGTGTCTTACAACTGAAACATCGGGCTCTACGTGGCAACGTTGAGTCCTTCAATTTTCTACAAATACCCCAACTGACTCTCGTCTCTCCGTCTTCAGATGATAGATCCTATAAATTTCTTTTTCTTTATATTATTATAGAGTATATCTTACTTAAAATACAGTTTATTATCAAATTACTAAAATTTTAATGTCAATCAATTTTTCTTTAGAACCAATGTACATCTATTAAATTACATAATTATGATTTAAGTATGAAAATAATGTATAATAAAAAGAGGAAAAATAATGGAAAAAAAGCCTCATCCTTCAAATTCTTCCTTTCTTTTTCTCCCTCTTCTTTTATTTTTCTTCTTTATTTATATAAAACAAATTTTCCATTTTTTATTCCTTCTTTTCAATGCAATAAAAAAATTACAATAATATCAATAATTTATAATAATATTATCCCTCCTATGAAAGAAAATGATGAATAAGAAAAAAATTAAAGGAGAAATTTAAAGTGAAAAATTTATTTTCTTTCTTTCTCCCATGATAATTTTACAATTAAAATGATCGTACCCATAATGTTATCATATCGTTTGTAGTTTTGAATAAGAGACAAAATACATCTTATTCTTTTATTACCTATAATTATTTATTTTTTGTTTGGATTCCTTCAATGCCACATGTAAATACTGTGTAATTTCATGATATTCATTTTTTTGTTTTTCCTATATGATTTCCAAGGAATTATGTCAAGATTTAGCGCTGTCGAAAGTTGGTTGTAGGATATTTGATTCTTATCGGCTACAAAACTTTAATATTTGGTACAATTTTAATAGTTGGGAATTCAAAGAAGACAAATATTTGCGTTAGACCGGCCTAACGTTAGACAAATTGTTTGGCGCTCCTATTCTAAGCCATGAGTCGAGCGAGGGGAGCCGAATGCAAACCCCGAGCGAGCCGTAAAAGCATAATTGTTGTCGGTCTCATTATCTATATATTAATTATCGAAGCCGAAGACGGAGCCGTTTTCTATTTGCCGCCCCCCTATTATTATTGTCTGTCTCATTATTAATATAATAATTAATTGAATCGGCCTAACGTAAATGTGCCTTTTCAAATAAATACTTATTTGTGACTTGTGAGTGGTGTCTTGAGTTATCATGCTTGAATTTTATTTACAGTATTTGAGGGAGTCGGTACTTGCGCCTGTAGTTAGAAGAACGATTGCGGATATGTAATTTGGGGCTTAAGATTTATTTTGGAAAAAATTGAGTATCTATTTTGGGGCAAAGATAAATGGATATTTCTAGACTTGTTCATTCTCCTTTAGTTTCAGCCTCATGAAGTTTGGGCTTTCCGAATTTGAGTGGGTTAAGAGGTCTTACTTTTGCGAAGCCCAAGTTTTACTTTTATTTTGTGCTTAACAAACAATTTTTTAGTGATAACAGAGTTTTTTGACCAAATTCATTAGAAAAAATTATTTTTGCACAACGTCATAAGAAACATGCACCATATAATCATAGGAATATTTTTACCCTTAGATGTTGATGAGTTTGCATTGTTTTTGTCAAAAAATCTTACACTTTTTTACACAAGTACAATTGTGTAATAAAGTATAAGAATTGATTGGTGAATTAATACAACTAGAATTTGCCATCGTGTGATGCACGACAATCTTTATATTAAAATAAAAATTAATTTATAACTAAAATTAATA
>JAYJMF010351841.1:0-11126 GCA_036873715.1 Salvia sclarea
CTTGGATTAAAGATAGTGTTACTAACTTTAATTTGATATAATATCAAAAAAATTATTTATAATAATAAATTGATGATGATGATAATAATAATAATAATAATAATAATAATAATAATAATAATAATAATAATAATATGGATATTACGGTGGAATTTGTTCTACATTTAATATTTAATATTTAATTTTAGTTATAATTGTCTTTTTTATTTAACTAAAACTACTTCCGTGCATTGCGCGGTGGGCAAACTCTAGTTATACTCAATTGTGCTAAGGATTCCACGATTTTATCCCTACCTTTGAAACTTACTATGTCTCCAGTTTATCCATTTCATTATTTGCTTCTTTCTAAATTAAATTACTTAATGATCTAAATTTTACTCCTTGTCCTATTGATAATGTCCAGCAATCCTTTTTGAATTATGCTATTTACACTTATGTTTTCTTTTTTGATAAAAAAATTACAAAAAAGAAATATGAATTTTAAATAAGTCATATCACATCACATTCATTAACTTCGCTATCAATATAATTATATAATGGAAGGAGTAAGTTTTTAGCGCAGTCTATATTTTAGTTTAGAAGTGAGTTTCTTTGAAATGACGAAATAAACCATATTACAAAAGAAAGAAAAACTTATATCCTTGACATTAAATATCATGCTAGAAAATAATAACGCTAATAAAATAAGGACACTATAAATGTTTACCCGAAAACATGAACTGATTTTGTAAATGATTTTCGATTGAAATTATATATTTGTCCAAAATGAATATTAAAAAAATTATGTATATGCCAAACGTGAATTAAATAGAAAGTCTCCTTCATTTAGTTATACATGTAACTGTAGGGATGACAATTTACCCGCGGATATCTAATATCCGTGGGTATCCGACCCTAATAGGAGAGGGTTTGAGGGCATTTAATATCCACGGATGTGGGTATGGATAGAGTTTATTATCCATTTAGTTCGTGGGTATGAGTTTGGATAGTTACTATCCATACCCGCAAAACTCATATACCCGCGAAAATATCCGCAAAATACCCACGAAATACCCGCGAATAACCCACCAATTCTATATTTTAATATCTCATAAATATTTATAAAAATAAAATACAAGGTTTATGAATTTGAATGTAATTAAACTTTTGGAATAACATAACTTCATTTGGATTGGATTTGGATTTAGATTTGCTCGAAACTCGACGGGGAATCAATTTACGTCATAAAATGACAATTTTTTTTAAATGCATAAAACTAATAATATAAGATTATAATTTTTGCTATATATTTGAAAAAGTTGTATAAAATACTATATATTATTATTATTATTATTATTATTATTATTGATATAAAATAATTAAATTACAAAAAATATAAAAAAAGGAAAATTGACATGGAAAATGTAGAGAGATTTGGGGGATGATGTGGCACTAATCTTCACTAATCAGATAATATATAAGATCAAAGTGCTCGTACATATCCCAAATCTTATTTACAAAATAATTTTAGTATATGTTCTCTTTGATATAATTAGAATAATAAAAATATTGATATAAAATAATTAAAATATAAAAATTTAGAAAATATGAAATTTGAAATGGAGAGTGTATAGGAATTTGGGGGATGATGTGGCACTAATCAAATAATATATAAGATGTCCCAAATTATATTTAAAAAGTAATTTTATTATATGTTTTCGTCTCAAACCCATTTTTTGGAAAAATTGTGAATCTTATTATAAATACGATTATGATTCGGAGCTCTATCCTTAAATTGAGGTCCCACGTGAAATCTCCACAATCCTCTATTCTCCTATTTAATTAGGAAATAATAAATTTTTCATAAAAGAATAAAAATATTATACTTGTAAAAAATATTCTATTAACAACAAAAATTCAATGCATAAAATGTCCTCATAAAACAATAAAAATATTGAGTTTATAAGAAAATACACACGACAATGGTATATTAACAATAAAAATTCAATATACATAAGATACAAATCATTATTTTTCTTATTAAAATATATACCATTGCAATTAGATGGATAGTGAATTATTGTGGTAATTTTTATTTAAATAAATACATGCATCTAATTCATATCATAATTAGATTTTTAATTAATTAATTATTGAAAGTTGTAAATATGTAGATTTGATACAAATTTCGTAGAGATTAGAGATACCTATAATATAAATAAATATTAAATTTGCATATTAAATGATACATAAATAAAAAAATGATAATCATAAATTAAGAAAAAATTATAAATTATAAATAAGGAAAAGTGATATGGCATGTTTAGAGTAAAATGGGGGGCCTATGTGTCATGTGCCTTAAGAATTTGAATTATAAATAGATAGATCGAGCGGAATTTTAGTGTTGTAGTTGAAATGAAATTTTTGGGTGGGAACGTAGCAAACTTGTAAATAACTCTAAAACTATGCTTTTAAATAGATAGATTTGTAATCGACGACGGCAATTAAGAAAAAGTTAATAAGATATTTTAGTAACACGAGTATAAAAAATAAAGATTTTCGACTTAAAATAATCTGACGCTAATTTTTTTATATCCAATAGACCATTTTCAAGTTTTCTGTTTGACTTTTCACTAAAAAGCGAATGTCTTCTCTCTCTCAAATTTAAACTTTTCGCCATGCGCACATTTTAGGATCTAAACCCACGTCAATTTTTCGGGCACCAACGGTCGAATTTTTCAAAAATTCGTGCTCACTATCCGAGCTTTTCCTCGCGATCCCAACTTTCGCCAACGCAATTTATCGAAGAAAGCATATGTCATTGTTTCTGTTTTTCGATTTTCAGGTGCGCTTGTTTTTTTCGTTCTCTCTCACTCTCTCTCTGTAATTTTAGATTGGTTGTCTGTATGAAAGAGAATTTGAAGACGGCTAGCTAACGAATATGCATTACTTGGAATTTGGAAAACGATTTTGAATGTAGAAGAAAAGGGAGATACGAACATATAGTGTATGCGCCGAAAGAGGGAGATTTTGAATGCATTACTCTAAAAGTAAGGCAATCTTCACTCTAGAGTTATTAGTTTGGGGTATTGTGTATATCAAACTATAGGCTATAGTGTATGCGCCGAAAGAAACAAGAATGAAGTGTATGAATTGACACTTCCTACTTAGTAGTGTATACGTTAGAGCTAATCCAACAAGTGCAGATTTATCAGTGGCAAGTAATATGTATAGTTTCTATAATCTGAGATCGTAGAGAAAAGAGTTTTGATTTCTTTGGGAGAAATGAAAATCATGCTATTTATGCCATTTGCACCACAAAGAGTAATGGTGTATATCGTGAAGGTCTCTTAAGTAAAACAATTACAAGTAGTGTAGCTCGCCAATGTCTTACTACTGCATCTATAATGAAAGGGATTATTGTCTTTAGTTGATGTGACATAGGTCCGATAAGCTCTATCACAGGTTTGTGTTATTGCCTTCAATAGTTGAAAATCCACCCGACTCATTGTTGTAGTTAGCACATTTTTGTTTCACTCTTACTGTCTTACTGCACTTCATTCCTGTGGTAAGTAAACAATTGAAATTAATGGATTCTATGGGCAGGTATAGTCACCTTGAAATGTCAGCATGTCCGAGCAATGTGCTTTTGCGCATGCAATCAGCATTTGGATCTCTTCTATATGAACTGCAGGTAAATTTTATAGCTCTCATTTGCAACTTGCTTGAAATGCATAATTTTGTGTTTGCTTGCTTCAATGGCAACATTTCTACATTAGTACCCCTGTTACAAAATTGTAATTGTCATTATTTATGATCTTCTGCTACGCCCATCAGATAGTATGGGAGGAGATTGGGGAATCTGATGATGAAAGGAATAGGACGTTACTTGAACTTGAACAAGAATGTTTAGAAGTGTTCAGAAGAAAAGTGGATCGGGCAAACATGTGTAGAGCTCAGTTGAGGCTGGCAATTGCTGACGCTGAAGCAGAGTTTGCTGCTATCTGCTCTGCAATGGGAGAGCAACCAGTGCATATCAGGCAGGTGAGCCTTTGATCTGGTCAATCAGTCCACATATTAAATTATCTTCTCTTCTTCTTTTTATTATTGATGTTCCTTTCAGTCAATAAGTTCTACTGCACATGTCATCAACTTATTGATGGGTGTCGAGAATTTGGCTAAACAAAAGCATATAAATTGCTGAAAGAATTCGAAAGCTTTCATTTGCTATATGTTGTGTGCCTATGAAATGGTCTTTCTTTATGCAGTCTGATAATATCCCTAAAAGCTTGAAGGCTGAACTCAGACTGATCCTTCCAAAGATAGATGAGTTGAAAAGGAGAAAAAATGCTAGGAAGAATCAAGTTGCCGAGGTCCTAAGTGAGATGCAGAGCATTAAGCATGAAATTTGTAGCTCAGACGGGTTTTCTTCAATCGAGCCAGCAACCAGTGAAGCTGATCTTTCTACTAAGAAGCTTGAGGAATTGCACAGAGACTTGCAGGCACTCCAAATGGAAAAGGTTTATATTTCCTCCTTTTACTCTGAAACTCAATTTTAACTCTGTATTTTGCCTTTGGTATATTTCATGAGTGACCTTTATGTGTAGAGTAAACGTCTGAAGATGACACTGGAGTGTTTGAACTCTTTGCACTCTCTGTGCCTGGTGCTTGGTTTGGATTTTAAAAAAGTTGTCAAAAAAATCCATCCAAGTTTAGGAGAAGCTGAAAGCAAAAAAAATATTAGTAACACTACTATAGAGCAACTGGGGACTACTGTACAACAACTAAGAGAACTTAAATTACAGCGGATGCAGCAGGTATACATGTCTGAATTTGTGTTTATTTCTTACGCCCTATTCTTCCACAGAAGAGCATTTTACTACTGTGTTCACATTGGCAGTTACAAGACCTTACGACTTCATTGTTAGAGCTCTGGAACTTAATGGACACACCAATAGAAGAGCAACAGAGATTTCAGAAGGTTACTTGTAAGCTAGCTGCTTCAGAAGACGAGATAACAGAGCCCGACATGCTTTCTATCGACTATATTAATTATGTGGGTCAAATGCCTCATTGTTAGCTTGGATTGTATTGGCTGAAAGATGGTACACCAAAGTGGTAGTGAGCAATTCCACTTTTAATTTTCCAGGTTGAGGCAGAAGTTTCTCGATTGGAAGAGTTGAAAGCAAGCAAGATGAAGGAACTTGTTCTGAAAAAGAGGGCAGAGCTAGAAGCTATTTGTAAGAAGACTCATCTTACTCCAGAAAGAGATAGTGCAATGGAAATAGCAATACATGCCACTGAATCTGGTATTTACTTAATGACAATTCTTTCCTTCAATATAATGACAATTCTTTCCTTCAACATAATTCCTTAGTTTTTCTTATTCTAATTTCTTGATTTATAAAAGGATCCGGTGATGCTGCTTGTGTGCTTGATGAAATTGAGCTTAAAATAGCTAGAGCTAAAGAGGAGGCTCTCAGCAGGAAAGAAATTCTCGAGAAGGTTGAGAAGTGGATGGCTGCATGTGAAGAGGAAAGCTGGCTCGAGAAATATAATAGGGTCGGTCTAGTTTCTTGCTTTTGAGAGACGCTTTAAATGTACGGTACTGCTTAAATGAATCATTATGTTTTTGTAGGACAATAATCGGTATAATGCTGGGAGAGGCGCTCATCTTACTCTCAAACGTGCTGAAAAAGCTCGTGCTTTGGTCAATAAGCTCCCAGGTATATAGGCATCATTATTCATAAAGAAGCCTTCTTATGCACCAGTCTTGTGATTAAATCACACAATTGATTGTAATGTCTTTCCTTTTCCTAATGCCATTATGCTACAACAGCAATTGTGGATACATTGGTTTCAAAAACCTTAGCTTGGGAAAACGAGAGAGGACTTGAATTCATTTATGATGGCGTAAGTTCGAGTTTCTTTTTTTGATCCCATTCTCCTTTTCATTTATCAGGATAGATTACCTTTTTTCTTTTTTTCTCCCCTTTCCCCCTATTTCTAGGTTCGTCTGCTTACTATGCTCGAAGGTTATAGAGTCGTAAGGAAAGAGAAAGAACTACAGCGGAAAAGGCAGAGGGTATACATTTTTACAGTCTAGAGTTTCATTTTATGCTGGTTCTAAAATCGTAACTCAAATTTATCCTCTCTCTCTCTCTCTCTCTCTCTCTCTGCATTTGTGGGTGTTTGATTTTTCTTCAGGACCAGAAGAAACATCAGGGACAGTTATTAACAGAGCAGGAAGCTGTTTATGGTTCTAAGCCTAGTCCCATAAAGAACTCCAATGTGAAGAAAGCACCTAGATTATCTTATGCTGGGGCAAGTAATAGAAAAGTCTCTCTTGGTGAACCTGTGCTGCAGACTCGTGTGGCCCCTGCAGTGAAAGCTACCCCTAAAATTCGGAACATCAAGAGAAGGGAGAGTATGAATCAGAACCGACCTGCAGTTTCCTCTTCAGGTAAATCCTTTTCTGTTACATAATTCACCACGTAAATCCCTTCTTTTCCGCCTTCCCTAGCCTCATGCAAGTTCACTGAAAGGTTATAATCAGCATTTCCATGAAATACAGGAAGATAGAGAATGTGAAATAAAGTAAAGGTGAAAGCACTTGTATTAAATATAAAATGTCTGCAACTGAACCATCCTACAATACAAAGTGGCAGATTTTAACTAGTGGAACTATGTTGTTTTCTGTAAATTTGCTTTTGGTTCTTGGTTTGCAGTTCAGAGGAGAGGTCTGAACCGGGCTGGTGTTACTGCAAAACAGCATTCTTCCAACTCGTCAAGTGCTCGTGAAGCGGAGCCGCCACCATTTATGCGAAAGCCTTTCTCTCCTATTTCTTCGAAAACTCCATCAAAATCAACTGCAGCAAATGCCATGGAAGACCTGAACAGGAAACACGAGGAGTTATGGCAGAAGCTGCTTACAATCAATAAAACCCCTCCCAATATTATGTCGAGAGCGGGGCAAGAGAACAGAATGCCTCAGAAGACACTGGCAGCTGTACATTTAACGCCCCCAACTGTATCCATTCCAATGCAGACAGCCATAACACCGGTTTCCATGAAGACGACAGTCATTGCTCGAGTTGAAGAGGAGCTCGAGTACTCATTCGAGGAGAGGAGAGCTGGTCTCATGCAGCCTAGATCGCCTCTGATAACTGTGGCATGAGTTTAGAGATATGAACACTTGCCCTTGGCGTCTCAACTTATACTGCGATTCATTTCAGCATATCGTTTGTTACTTCAATGTTGTGAATACGAGTCAGTTATTTGTTCTCTTCTTGTGTGCATAGTGTAAGAAGGACCCAAGACCCAACAATTGGCTTTGGATGTTCTCATTTTATTTATTTATCTATTTATTTATTTTTACGAACTGAGTTTCCAACTCCAGCATTTATTAATAAGATAAGGTTGCCATCCCTTCTTTATATAAAGGGTTGCTTCAGCTGTCACAATTGTCTATAATGTGATATGACTTTATTATAAGGTTAAATTTACTTCTTACCCTAGCATAATACAATATCATGGTAGTATTAGTTTTTTTTTTTAATTATTTCTAGAGAGAAAAATACACTCACCCAATAACTCGGTAACTCAAATCCCAACCTATTGGTTAAAGTATAAACATTTGAACACTATGTTGCTTGGTGTCGACAGTGAATAGTGATGTTAGTTGTTTATATATACTCCCTCCGTTCCGGTTATCTTGAGGCGTTTCTTTTGGGCACAGGATTTAAGGAGAGTTAAAAAATAGTGTAAAGTGATGATAAAAATATATATTATATATTTAAAGTTATGAGTGTTATAAAGGTATCATAATAAGAAAATGCCTCAATTTAGTTGGGACGACTCAAAAAGGAATACTGTACGCCTCAACTTAGTTGGGACGGAGGGAGTATATGAATTAGTAAAAATTGAATGCATGCTGTGTAACATATACATACGACTACATATATATTCAACAACAAGAATGATGTATCATGTAAGAATTTAAGATGCATGCTACAATACATTTTCAGCTTAGCTACTTTTGAATCTTCAATAAATTTCCCGTAAATAAATATGAAACTACTATAGTTGGCCTTCCATTTTCACGTGAATCGGTCAAACACTGTGTCATCTAATATCTTAACCAATTTTATAGATGAGCTATTTCTAGATAAAATACTTTATTACGTGACATCGAGTCAGTGACATAGGCCACAAATCATCTAAACTGCATACATCGAATCAACCCGTTACGCTCATTTTTTTTACTGCAATTTATTTTATTCGTCCATCAAAAATATTACTTCCTCCATTCCATTCATAATGTTTCACTTTCCTCTTTTGTTTGTCTCACTCATAATATTTGTCATATTTCATACCATTTTTGACAAAAAAATACACATAAAAGCATGTGGACCACACCACCTTACACTCATCAATTTTATTTCCTTAATCTACATACCCAAAAGCAATGAGACATTATGAATGAGAGGGAGGGAGTATACAATTTCTATTTTAGGTATACACACAAGGTATATATAACTTTTATTCTAGTTCATCATCTTATTTTATTTTCTTAATTTTCCTCAAAAGTTTCCACTTATTACACAAGTATCTAATTTGATGCACAAGCACAACCCAAAAATTAGTACTAGCCTTTCCTTTTATAACGTGGGATCCTTTAGTATAGTGTTTTTTCTATTCTTTTATGGGATTTTTATCCACTTAAAAAATATTTCTTCGATTTCATTAATTTTGTTTAGGGATGGCAGCGTGTCAAGTTTTTGAGGGTATTCTTACTTACCAAATTTTGTTGGATCGATTTGGGTAACTATGAAGTGGGTTTGGAGCAGGTATGGGTTTGGAGGCTAATACCCGTAACAGGTTTGAGGCGGTATGGATTTGAAGACTATGGGTACCCGCTACCCGAACTCATTTATATATCATATAGATTTTATATATATGTTCACTTTTTTATATATAATAATACATTACATATATTTCATATGCTTCCTGTTAGAGTTATTAACTCTATGATTTTCGGTCCTTTAATTTATTAATTATTGTCTATTATTATTTTGCTATTTCTTCACTTGATTTTATATAAGAATTGGTCAAGGTGGTTCCTACATTTGTGGACTAAAAAAGGATTAAATCGGTTAGGCTCGAAGGTGGGAAGATCAACTCGGTTGAGCTCAAGTATGCAGCTCCTATATAGCCATATAGATGGGAAGAAAGGAGTGGAAGAGGTCAAAGTTGCTCCTAGATTTAAGGAACAAGTAGTCAACAAACCAACCAACTCATCCACTACTTCAACCACCAACTACCCACGTTCAGCAGCCTGGAGGAGGAGTCATGGATCAACTATAAATACCTGAAGACATCTCCAAGCATCTCACCGAAATTGAGAGACATCTGACATTGTTCTACGAGTGTTGAGTTTAGTGTTGAGTGCACATCATATACAACAGTCGTAGTTTTTGTAAGGTTCATGAGCTTCCTGCTCTTGAACTGAGTTTTCTATAGGTAGATTTGTGCACCTTGAGGTTAACAAGGATGTACGTTACTTTGTAACTTTTCACACCTATAGTTGAGTTTTCGTCATACGGCACTGTGCAAGTTATATTTATATAATCTGCACAAAAATCATTTTGTGTGTCTTTCGTTTATTTCAGTCATTTCATTCCGCTGCAAAAATACTCTGTGTGCCTGGTATTGTTGTCCCAACACCAGACACAACATCCATTCCAGTGGAAGCAACTCTTTCACTTCCCATTATGTAATGTCAAGCCTCAATTCATCTCTTAAGTCTTAACTTATACTTTTTCTCATATGATAATTAATTTATCCAAAACTCTAAACAATCTTAATTCTTTTATCTTCTTTACTTACTATTCTCTTTTCTTTTGTAAAGAATGCGTTGCATATAACTCTTGTTTTCCTACTGGGTCTGATTTATTATTGGGTCAATTTGAATACTTCCAACATTTTTCCTTCGAATTAAAAGTTTTTGGTAAATTTTGCATTTTCTTTTTGATTTTTTGTTTGTTATTTTGAATTTGTTTATGCTCACACATTATAGGTAATGTACGATAATTCGTCTTGTTATTAATATCATGTTTATTTCATAGTATTATAATTTTTATTAATTGATCATTTTGTATTAAACATTATGATAGTTCATATTTAATTATTTTATAAATCTAAACGAGTTTGGGTGGATAATTAGCGGGTATTACCCAATGGGTTAGGGTCGGGTATGGGTCATAAAGTTAATACCTGTGACGAGTTTGGGTTTGAAAATTTTAGACATATTTGGATTTGGGAAATGTTTAATGGGTGGGTATCCGACTCATTGTCATTCTTAATTTTGTCTCTTTTTTTTTATCGTCCAATTAATTTAATTTTATTTTTCAAAAATTTGCATGTAAAAAGTATATGGGTCTTACTTATGTGAATCACACGGGATGAGATCTAGTGTACCATATTTGGTGTACCACTCCATATACCACACTCTTTTTCTTTATTTTTTTAAATATTTTTTCGTCAATTTTTTTTATTATAATACTATGAACAATATTAAACTTTTGTTTCAAAAAATTAAATTTTAAAAAGATTATATACCCTAACTTTGGATTTATCAACCCTAAAAATGAATTATAAACCACTAAAAATGAAATTAAATGATAAAAAATAATTATACATCCTAAATGAATAGAATGAACCCTTATTAATAATTATATAACTAAACTAAAACATATAAAATTGAAATTAACGAAAAAAATATTTAAAAAAATAAAGAAAAACGAACGTGGTACACCAAATGTGGTACACTGGATCTCACCCTATATACTGGTTTAAATACGCTTCTGTTTTTATTTTCTCGAGGGGAACACACATTAATTTAATGGTGACTTTTAGTCCACACTTACTAATATTACAAATATAATACTCCCTCCAATTCAAAATATAGGTCGTTTTGGAGTTTTAATTTTTTTTCAATTTACCGTATCAGTGGTAGGCGTATGCTATTGATCTCTTGAATCTCGGGAGATGAACGAATTCCATATGCCTGAAATTTAGATCGAAGAATTTTTGGGGTCTTGGAATTTCATGAAGGCGGAGCCAAAACGAGAACGAGTTCAGTCGAA
>JAYJMF010351852.1:0-11124 GCA_036873715.1 Salvia sclarea
GCGGTAGCAATTTTTCTAATTGGGTATAGTGTGTACCCACTTTTAGAAAAGTGGGTAGTTTTATATATTTTTACTTATATAAGTACGTGTTGATTGATGAAGAGAGCCAAAGAAATGTGTTCTATAGGGCAAATGTTTCTTTGGGAGTAAGGGATTTGGGGCAGAAGGTGTGTGCCTATGTTGTGTCTGCTGGATAGTATGAAAAGGACTGGCAATTGCAATTTTCTTGAAAGAGCAAATGGGAATCTCCTGCCTCGAGTGTTTGGCATTTGAACCGAATATGACTTTGGTTAGCGAGGGGATTCATGGTTGGTTTTGCCGTACATATTTTTAGTGATGGAGAATGCGTAATCAGAGTAAGCTTGAGATTTCCAATGAGTCGGGTGGACTTTGAGGGAGCGGAGCCCCGTTGTTGGTGAGTTGTGGAGTACTAGGGATTAAATTAAATAAATTCATTTTTCATATAGGGATTAAGTAAATTTTCTACCAACAAATTTGCTGACATCCAAGTATGGCCTATCCTGACCAAGTAACTAAGCAATTATCATAGATAATAATAAATAAATCCATAGTCATAGAATTCATTTAAAGGGATGAGATATGCTTTCTGCTAATGATAATCGAGAAGAGTACTAATAAGAGAAGTTCTATTAATAGTTAAAATTTACTAATCCTTTATTGCTAATTAGTCTCTCTCTATTTCTGCATTTGATAATTGATTAACTCACCGTTAACCACTCAGTTAATTAGCAGAAATTAAGCAAACAAATTAACAATTAAACACCATTAATTAACTAATTATAAAAAATATTACGTTGGTACTAATTTGCATTTTGCAATGAACACCACAAACCGAAGAATTGAGAAAAAGCAAGAGGATATCCCAAATCCCAAAAATCAATAGTGTAATATGAGCGGTTCGGGATCCAGACCTGCCCGTTGCCTTACGGCCCGGACCGGAATCGGACCAGAAACTAATAACACCGAGTGGTTCCGAATCCGGAACGGTAAGCAAATCCAATGGTTCCGGTCCAGGTAAAAACCAGCCGTTGACACCCCTGCACCTAGGGCAAGAGTTGGGCAAAATTGATCGTTGGATTGTGAGATTCCGGTTGACATACAGTGTGTTGTGAAGGGAAGCATTGCATCTTTACTTCGAACCTTTTGAAATATATTCACATTCAGTTTATGCAGGCCAAGCCAAGGAATCCATATGGAGAATGGATCTGGAGATCACAATGGTGCGCTTGCGTGTTTATTTCTGTGGTAATGCTTATTGTGCTCACGCTCACATTTTTGAAGTTAATGATAGCTTTCCTACTTGAATTTTGTCTCCTCCAAATGACCTGATCTTCTTCAAGATCTGGCAATGGAAGCCAGAAAAACCTCTGGATATCCGACAACAAGGTTAATAATTACATCAATTGAAATGGAAACGGAAAACTAGCAAAATGCTAACTATTAACAAATGAATAGTTAAGACAGATTTTGCATGTACAATCCCAAAATTACAAATGAATATCATAGCAACTTTCAATGTCAATAGGAACCAACCATCATCTGCATCACCATTCCAAAGCAACCAAGGCATCCAAGTTTGAGTTTGAAGCATTTATTATCAGATTTCCTGCTTCAATAAGGAAAATATATGAGTTAGTAAGTCAAGAGGAGGCCTGTTTCCAATCATCATGCCAAATTGCCTGCTAAGGATTTTTTTTTCATTCTCACATTTCATCATGCTATACGGAAGAGGAAATTATAAGCTACTATTATTATTATTATATATCCGACTATTCTTTTATTTGGCTATTGTGGCATAAGCTATATCAGATGAAATTCTAATTTGATGTTTCTACAAAAGTACACATCTTCCTAAAGAATGTCAAAAAATTCAATCCAGTAAAAAACAATCCTAATCACCATCTCTAAGTGTGACTCAGTGACTTATTTACACCCATGTATTTTGCGGGAACACATTCAAATATTTTCATGTCCAGATCCAGATCAACAACCAAAAAATTCCATTTCGTAATAGTATATAGACTATCACTTGAATCGGAGCATACAGCATACTGGTGCACTAAGTAATTCTCAAATTTCCATATTTGTTAGTTCATTTAAATTCCTTGAAATTTTGTCAGGGGACCCCCAATTTAAGTTGAAGAAAAAATTGAAAGTGCATCTGCTAGGATAACTTGAAGGGTTAAGTTAACGAAGACAACAGACGCTCCCCGTCCAACTGATAGGGCGTCACACAAGGGGGTAATGGAGAATCATTATAGATCATCTTAAAAGAAAAGGGTAAAAAAAAATTGAAATCAGTTGAGAGGAGTTGCGAAGCCTGAGTCTGTTACATGCAACAAAGCTACTTTAGAGGAACAATGAAAAAGAGATACTGTTAAAGCATATTTTAGATTCAGGATAGATAGTTTAGTGAGATAAGCAGGCAGGTTTAGGAACTTTCTGGGGTGATTTATCTAGGTCTCAAACCTAACGCAAAATCACCAAAAGTTCTTCATTCTGTAATCATATTCTCCCTGAAAAAGGACTAACCTGATACCAACGGAGCGGGCCTTGGATGCAACCATACTTCTCATATAATCAGAGCCCTGAAAAACAAGATTGAGAACTCATTAAATTGCCATCAAGTGGAAGAGCTTCTAACTTTACTCATGCTTATCATCAGATTTGTCTTTTTAAAACATTTAATGAGATAACTGCTGGAATAATCAATACAAAGGTGACAAGAGCAGGAGAAAAAGTATTGCCTAAAAATCATGTCTCGGTGTTGGACTTTCCAGTCAGAATACGAGAAATTACTAAAAGCTTCATTGAAGAGTATCCTTGTTTGCATCTGCAGAAATCCAGGCATCCATGAGAGAAGGGCCAAGGGAGCCATGACTATGATTCCAAACATCATATCCTAGATGCAAGCCAAGGAAACCACAGTCTCCCATACTACACTGGACTGCAGGAAAGGTCTGAGCACTTGGGCAATAAGTATGATACCCCATCCAGTTGGGACAAATGCCATAAAACTTTTGATGAAGTCACTGACTGTAACATCACTGAAGTGTAGATGTAGAAGTACCACAAGTACTATAATGACAATACCAAGGAACTGAACCACTCTATAATATATGTGCTCCATTGCAGCATATTTATTCCGGGCATATGCGATGACAATATATACACCCACAGCCACAATTAGATAGATCCAAGATACTAAATATACAACAATACTCGTCTTATCATTTGTAATATCCAAATGGTACACAATACCATACTGGAAAAAAAAGAACCTAAGATCCAAAATGATCTCAAGCAATTTTCCCCAAAGACCAGTAGTTCTAAAGTGATCCTGTTCCTCATACCACCATGTCTCCCAACTCTGATCGGCTTTCACCAAGATCCCTCTGTACCATATCCAACTTACGAAATCATCAAAGTCATACACGGTTTTCAGCCAGTCAAAACCAGAAGGATTAAAGATAAAGGGAGCCATGATCCATAATACGACAAGGAACCAACTGGATATTGTCATGGCGATGTAAACAAAGGCATCTATGTTGGACCGGCTAGTGGATGCATAAACTATCAGGATAATTCCAAGTTCGATGCCCTTGACAAAGTGGCTGCGAGCATTTAGCCTGTAATTTTCAGCGAAGCTTTTGTGCTGCACAACAAAACCACGCCCTGTTGCACGGTATTTGGCACCTTCATGTAGAATGGTCCGACCAAAGAAATGGGCACGTGTTCCCATCGGAAAGGTATAAAAAAATGAAGCAAGTTCCAACTGCATCGTGAGAAAATCCCAAATTGCTGAAAGAAAACCATGTTCAAGGGAGTTCTCTACAATCATTGGAAGGGCTGTGAAAATACCAGTCTGGATAATGAATTGCTGATTTATAATTGCACCTAGGGCCTTGTTGTTCTCAGAATTTCTAGCATACTCCTCAAGACCACTGAGAGCAAGGTACAAGCGTCTCCACAGAAAAGTGTAGACCATGATCACCACCATCATGTTGTTGAAGAAGAAACCGGATTTTCATCTTGATGCGACGAAGCCAGGAAGTTACCGCCGGAGAGGTGGTAGAAAGTGCAGTCTGATCTCCATGATCAAAATATTTCTGCAATTTCCTTCGAGCTGTTCAAGCAGTTCCTCCCATCAACTGGAAGGCTCAGCTCTTTGGGTAGCTTTGAAACTGATTTCTCTAAAACTGCCAGCATACTGATCGCAAACTAACCTCAATCAAAACCAAGACGAAGACCAGCATAATAATAACGGCGACAATCTCTATCCAAATATGAAGAGCTGCCAGCAAACGCAAAGTCTGTGTAGGTGGCAGCATCTCACAGCCTCTGCTTACTTGTCTTTTAGGCTGTACATGTGATGAGATGAGAAAACAATCATCAAGAGTAAAATGAGGTTATCCACTATCAGAATCTGCAACTGCGTATCTTGCGCTCTTCAAGAAATATGGACTCTTGTGCGTCACTGCCACATGAAAATATACAATATGACTGGTAACTCATCTATGGGTCCATCCAAATCAAATAAAACTTTGTTTCACTAAAAAAGACTTGGAGGAAATAGCTTTCAACGTTCCACTATGTACTATACTAATATACACACTTGTCAAGTAAAGGTCGAAAGCAAAAGAGAGTTGAAGCTTTGTATTTTGGCTAGACTGAAGCACTTTCACTTGATGTAGGCCACTGTGCAGCCATAGTTCATAGGGCTCTCCTGTTCAAATTTTGCAACACGAGGATGTTTCTGTAGTAGTTCATAAACACGTTCCTTCAAAACCCCAGTGCCCATTCCGTGTATGATGAAGACAACTGAATTTGGCCCTCTGCTATTGATGGCCATCTCAACATTGAAGCTAGCTTCATCGACTCTCATTCCCCGCAGGTCCACAGTGTTCTTTGATGTCTGCACCACTGGTCCATAAGATGCATTCTCATCTTTCATGCTTTCTGAAAGATTTTTCAGATTCTCGAGTCTCTTCGTCTGCCGACCCTACAATATTAATTACAAGAATCGTTTTAGTATAATCTCAATCTTTGCCACTAACTAAAACACGCGCACACATACATGACATTCCGTTCAATATAAGTTACAAATAGCTGGAATTTCATCATTGAAAAAGAGGAAGCATTGAAATTATATAAATAAATGGAAATAAAAAATAAAAGATGCCAAAGTTAGTTTAATCATAACGTGCCTTTCTCCTTGGTTGTGGGGTTGACGCCACTGCACCATTAGCTGCAAGAGCATTTATACTGCTTAAGTTTACGCGGACTCTGATTTTTCCATATTGGACGACTACCGTGTTATCATCACTTGGTGCTTCAACTACAGTAGCCAGCTTATTCCCTAAATCCTTTATAGCGATTTGCTCTCCAATCTTGGGTACATAGAAACTACTAGCATTTCTATCTACGGATTCATCAACAGAAGGCTGATGAACTGCAACAATGGATGCAATGGTAGATTCTGATTTCTTCAAAAGAAGATTGAAGTCCTTCGGCTCTGTATTTTTCAGTTGCTTCTCAAACTCTTGCACTACAGTATCGATCTCAGCCTTCACGACCTCCAATTCCTGTTGAATCTGTTTGGTTTCCTGGGCCTTAAGAGCTGCCTCACGCACATCAAGATCAACTGCCTCATCATGAATCTTCAGTAGGGAAAAGGAAAATTAGATTAAAGGACGCGACACAGAATGATGAATCTAATCATAAATTATGAAACAGAATGATGAGCATGCAGAGCATCTGACTCCGTAGAGGACAATGACATATCTCACTAAAGTCAGTATCCCCCCACCCCAGGCGCTTAAGAGCTCCAATTAAAGAGTCAATGTCCAAGCCCAAATTCGAAAACCCCACTAATCCATGGACATAGACAATGCACAGAAATATCAATATATCATGAACGATGCATATTTGTTTTACTGTTTACATTAGTGCCACTGCTTGATCCTGGGTCAGAAAAACAAAGCAATGGCAGGAATTGTCCTCCAAACATGGAACAAAATATATAAAAAAACCATCATCCTAACACAGCTATAACATGTAAGTTATAAATAGCTCATAGGGGCATGGTTGACAAAAAATCTCAAACATTGAGCAGCAGCCAATACTATAACTTCTATGTGCAAGATTGCAGACAGTGTATTCACGTAATTATGGGATAAGACACTGGTTGAATATATATAGATATTGAATGTAAGGATTCAGTCCAGAAAAATTTGAAATCTTACCTCCTGATAAAATCTCAATACATCTGAATGAAGAGAGGCAGCTCTGTTTGCCTGGATTTCTAGTTTATTTTTCTCTTCAAGTAGAGACTGATACAACAAAGTATTAAGCTTCTGCATCTTCTCTGGTGTTAGCTTCTTCACCCAAGTTTGTGCCCGCTCAATTATTCTTCCATCAAAACCTATTGTTTTTGCAATACTTAATGCATTGGACTCACCCATGCTACCCCAAATAATCCGATAAGTAGGCTGTAGACTCTCCATGGAGAACTCCATAGCTGCATTCTCAAACCTTGCATCCTTCTCTTTCAACCGAGTTAAATCTGCATAGTGGGTTGTCACAACAGCCAAGTTTACTCTTTCCTTGAGATATTGCAATATGCTGGCTGATAGAGCTACGCCTTCTGATGGATCAGTTCCACTTCCAAGTTCATCAAGAAGGACAAGAGATCTTTCAGTGGCCACTTTCAGTATATTACAAATTCGTGAGATGTGTCCGCTAAAGGTTGAAAGACTTTGTTCTAGAGACTTCAATTCAAGCAATAAACTTCACATTAATAGGCAATTCCATATCACAAAAGAAACAAGTAGGACAACAGCAAAACACAAAGACGAGGTGAGAAAATCAAATTACCTGACAATCGCCAATATCTGCAAGTACAAGATCAAACCACGGCAGTTGTGGATGATCGTGTGCAGGGAGGTACATTCCAGCTTTTAACATTATAGATGTCAAACCTAAGGTTTTCATGGAAGCAGTTTTGCCCCCCGTATTAGGTCCTGAGATAACAACCACCCTTACTCCACTTCCAATTTTGAAGTCTACAGGCACAGGAAAATTAGGATCACCAGGCAGCATGTCAGATTTTCTTATGTCGGTTTCCTGATTCGAAGAAGAGGAACTACTAGATGTTGAAAGAGTGGAAATACTTCTCAACGAAGACTCAAGAAGCAAAGGATGATGAATGCTATTTACATCCACAGATAATGAATTATGCTCAGAATTCTCACTAAAATTTGGGCAGACCCCATTCATCCACTGAGCATGAGCAGCTCTTGCAAAAGCAAGATCCACTTCCAACACTCTTTCTAACAAATATTTGATCTGGCTACTGGATTCTGAAATTTCAGAACTGAGGAAACTTAAAATGGCTTGCTCCTCCATTTTTTCCGAATTTGATAGACTCACTTCCAGATTATTCAACTCCACGGCCTCCCTCGGTTCCATGAAGTAAGTCGCTCCGGAGCTGCTAGAGTCTAACACCACACCATCACGGAGTAGAGATCTGTGTGTAGTTCTGATAGCCACACACATCCGTGATCTACGTTTGGTAATCAGAGGTCTATCGATTCCTCCCGCCTGATAAACTTGAGAGGATATCTTCTTCAGCATTGCCTCCAGATTTTCCATGTTTGTCTTCCTCTCCGACCTTATAATTTCCAATTCTTCACTAGCTTGATCAAGGACTAGAGAAAAATTACAATCCACACAGAATTCAATCTTGCGCTCCAATTCAACCAGAAAATCACAGTTACGAAGAATTTCAAGCAGCGGCGAGTACCTAATTGAATGCAATAAGGTAGAGAAAATAAAATGAAAGAGAGAATTAAGAAAGCAATATGAAGGTGCAGCTTGAATGTGAAGTGTCAAAAATCAAAGTCAGAGAATGAAGAAGAAGCAATAACTTACACAATAACTTACACAGACGAGGTACCGCGAGAAGCAATCTCCTCCAACTGTTGGATCAATGATCTAGCGGAGCGCAGCGTCCTGCGCACGGAACAAAGGTCAGCGATGATGAGCATTCGACCTGCGACGGAGGCATCAACAATCCGAGAAACGTCTTCAATTCCGGAGAAATCCAAGGGGTGTGGCATTGCAAGGGCGGCGGAGGTCTGGTCGAGGAGACGGCGGGTCTCGGTGGGGGTCCGGCCAAGTGGAATGGTTGCAGATTGGGCGGCGGCGAGGCCCATGGAGGTGGAGGTGAAGGCGGAGAGCTGGTTGCAGAGAGATGGCCATTCGAGGATTTTGAGAGTCTCCGATTGAAGCGAGTCGGGAGATGTGGAAGCGCGGGGCGGAGGTGTGTTGGGGAGAAGGAGTGCGCGTGTGTGGCCGAGTATCATGGTGTAACAGCCCGTCATCCCTAATAATGGATTAGTCCGGTTTGTTACTTGGAAAACAAATAAGAAGCCAAACATAAAAGTTATAGTAAGGGAATCAAACTTGCATTCATACGTGAAAGATCTCGATTTAAAAGATTTGACTCAATCAGCGACATGACATCTTTGCTCAACACCACTCCATTCCATTACATGCTTCACATAAAAAACAAATATGTATGCAAGACTGAGTACAAAAATACCAATAACAGTAACACAAAGATTTTTTCTTGAAAGATTGAGTACAAAAATATCAATAACACACATTGACACACATGGTTTTTCTTGAAAGACTTGTGCTTTCTAAACATTTTGTGTCATTTTCTCAAAGTTGCCTGGCCGGACCATTTTCTGTCATATGATCCATATCCGTCATTCATTCTAGCATCGGAAAGGAGGCCTCCTTCCACATACACGAAGACCGGTCGCAAGCGACTCACGGTAAACCTGGTGTACACGTTAATCCTTACTAGCAAACCTTCATCTAGCATAGGATCCGAATTCGATTTATCATTCAAGTTGGTGATCGTACCAACACATGTAGGATACATACAAATCATTTCATTTCCAATAAAGCATCATAAAGAAAGCTTTAAGTAATTGCACATTTGTAAAGAAAACCAACACTTGATGTGTCGGGAATTCGTGTACAAGAAAGCCCACCTTGCTAGGCCAAGCCTGGAGAATCAAACGAGTACTTGTCTCTGAATTGCAAAGTTAATCCTTACTTTCAACAAGACTTACAAGAAAGTCTATCTCAATAAGTCTCGTTAAGTAAATAGAATATTCTATTTCACTACACCCGATTTTCAAAATTAATTTGAGTCTTGACAATTAATATTATTGGCAAAAAGACACCAAAAATACCTTTGCTTTGCTTAAATTTTCCGTTAATGAACAATTTCTTTATTGTATAGGATTTGATAATGTAATTAATTTAGAAAATCCAAATTAATTCATAAGAATTCATGATTCTTAAATTAATATAACTAAATGGGTTAATTGAATTGCTTTATTAAAGTTTAGAACACGACCTAATTATCAATTAGTCAAAAGCGCATTTTAATTAATTGTAGCCCAATATGTAATTAAAGTTATGCTCAAATTAATTTCAGTCTAACTTAATGGACAATTCCTTATTTTATTGTGCGGAATTCACAATTTAACTAGTACTCCCATCTGTTCCATCGAAAGTGTTATATTTTCTTTTTTGGCCGTTCCGAGGAAAATGTTACATTTTCTTTTTTGGACACTTTATTACTCACACAATTTTAAATAATATATATTTCTATTACCACTTTATACCACTTTACAATACTTTTAAACTCTTCTTAATTCTTGTGTGAAAAGCAAACATAACACTTTAATTATCTAGAAATATCTTAGGTAGTTGGAAACCTATAATTAAATTAAACTAAGCACACACTTAATTGGATAAGTGAGACCTAGAATTAATTAATTAATGGAAGTCCAAAATTAATTAAAACTTGGCCCGTTGATTTGAATAAAACTAGGCCCAAAACTAATGAGCTTGAGCCCAATAGTTTAATTAATTAAACTTAGACGAGGCCCAACTGGAATTTAATGAGCGTGGGACAGCGGAGCCGCCGCCGCCGTCCTGGGCTTCTCCGGCCGGTTCTTTTTTTCACAGCGGCGCGTGGCCCTCTTTTTCACCGTCGTATGGCTTCGACCCTCGGCGATCAATGTTTCGCATCCCATCAGCCCCTCTTTCTTTCTCACTCAACCCAAGATTATTTCTATAAGGTAATAAAACTTCTCCTATGTATTTATTATATATCGATTGAATTTGTGGAGCAAATTTTGTAATAGAGAATCCTTATACTGTTATAATACTAGCATTGATGTTGGTTGGAGAAAACGTAAATGCGAACTACCAACCTGGTTTATTCTGTAGATCTTTTTGCGGCCGATTGTTGCGGTAAAGAATGGATGAGGAAGCTGTGTTTTAATGGCTGAGGAGAAGAATTGTATGGTGGAAACAAAAGATATGTGGTGTCAACACTAATATTTGGAATTTATTTGTTTTAAAATAAGAAAAGGGCTACGGCCCTTGGCAGATCAACAATACAATTTCGAAAGCTATGATGGCTGTGGCCTGTGGTTTCAATTGGGAACCTCTATTGGGCTCTCAATCTTAATTTATACAATCTCAACATATTCAAGTTATTTATAACCCAACTAAAACTATTCTCATAGATTTAAATAAATATCATATGCAACTTTGCTATCTAAATCAACTAATTGATAATTTCTCTTAATTTATAATTAAGTTTATGACCTTTAGATTTTATACAACTCACCTTTTTCTAAAAAATTATTTCATATGATTTTCTTGGAGACATTCAACTAACCGTTCAAGTTCATATCTAAGGGTATCCGTAGCGGCGACCGCGAGGCCGCGGTCTCAGCCGTGCGCCCGCGGTCGCCGCGTGAATACCCCCGAGACCGGAGGGGAGGGGCGGTCACGGTCTCAAAAGCGACCGCGGATGGGGGGCGGTCGCTGGACACGCGTCCCCCCCCACCCATTGGCCAACGGAAAAAACGTCTGAAATTTTAATACTCCCTCCGTCCCTCAATTGTTGGTGCACTTCTTTTCGGCAAGGGAATTAAGGAGAGTTAAAAAAGTAGTGTAAGTTGTATAAAGTAGTGATAAGAATATATTATATTTAAAGTTGTGTGT
>JAYJMF010351873.1:0-11120 GCA_036873715.1 Salvia sclarea
ACCACTTCTCATCTATGTGGATAGTGTTGTGCATAGTCTTGAACCTCAAAACATTCATATTTTTATCTAACTCTAGACCTTCAAGTGAGAACTGTAACCTGCCAAGCTTGTTTTCAGCAGTTAATTCTGGCTGAAGAGGGCTTGTGTGTGCTCTGATCAGCCCCTCATGTATCCATCTTCCCACAGTAGTTGGCCTGCGGTCTATAGCTTGTGATAAGCTTCTTATTGTTGTTCTTTTATTTAGAGCCAAACTGGTTATTAGCTCTAAATCAATATGCACCCTCTTTCTTCTCTTGTTGTGCTTTCTATTATGCAAATTCATTGGCTGACCATTCTTTTTTTGCTCTTGTGTTGCAGCCCAAGACCTGGTGATGGTCCTCTTCGACTTGTGGAATTTGAGGACAGGTGCTTTATTTCTTCCTCGAGCCATGCTTCCATCCTTGCTGCCTTCAAGAAGGAATTGAAGAATAACATTCTTCTCTGCTGCTGTAGACTCCTTCCTCATTGAAGATTTAATGAATTTTGCTGAAAGTTGTAGTTTTAGAGGGAAATTTGAAACTTTTCATTTTGTAAATTTTTGAATTTTATGTTCTGAAATTTTGGTGTTATGATTTTTGGCTCCAGAATTTTGGTGTTCAGAATTTTGGTGTTTTGAATTTTGGCAATGAAAAAGCAGGTTGAATTCAGAATTCTGGTGTTCTGAATTTTTCAAATTTGTCCCTAGAAATTTGGCTCCATTAATTTTCGTCCATTATTGGCTCCAAAATTTGAGTTTCCTAGCAACCATACAATTTAAAGCTTCTTTAGTTAACAATTTAATTAACATAAGAAAGTAGGTGAGATATAATATTTCAAACCTTAATTAACTACTCCTTATTTTCCATGTCCAAAAAGTTGGAGCCATCTCAAATGGGTCGGAGGGAGTATATATATTGCATATTCGACATGGGATTACTGAGAATAAATAAGATGGGTTGTGGGTTGGAATTATTAATTGATTGAATGGGTGGGCTGTGAGCTGGAATTATTCATTGATTGAATGAGTTTAAAAAAAAAATGCTGAAATGGGTTTTAGAAAAGAAATACTGAGACGTGTATGCTTGAGAGTGAATGAAGAGTTTAGGTGGAGGCTTTGATTCCAAATTCTTTAAATTAGAAAATTACAATAATGTAGGAGACAATATGTCAAATGAAACTGAAAATAAAACTAGATACCGCTATAGAAACTATATATATTCCATTTCCATCTATAAACATTAATTGAAGAAAGAAATCTCACCGGTAGATCATAGTGACCAAAATCGTAACAAAGACTATACATACAAGTGTTTCCATTTTAAATCACAATTTGCATCTCAGATTGCATGTCGGTTAGGACTTTTTCCCTTCAAAATTTTAGTTAAAATACAAAAGTTGAAATCGACCAAATCACGGAATTATGAAATACTTAGTTATACCTGGAATAGGCTTTATTGCATAATAACTATATGTTCAGTTCAGGCACTTTCCACCTACAAACAGTTGACTAAATATTTAGTTAGAAGATCGCATTGATAATAGTCAAATTTATTTTATTCCCTCATTTTAGTACCATCATTATTATTATCCCTTAATTTTTCAATTTTAATGCTTTATTCTAGACAAATTTAGTATTTTTTTTGGAATTATAGACAAATTTAGTATTAATGTTTGTTAATACGTTTCACATTATGCCATTACTCCAACTTTGCCTACATGTATCTTTTGCATACAGATGAAATATTTTATTTTAAATGATAGGATAGATTAATAAAAATAATATATATTATTTTATCATTTATTTTAAAAGATTGATGATAAATTTATTAATTTTAAATTTGTTTGACTATCTTATTTTTTAAATATTCAATCACAGTATATTTCATCAATATAACACATATCATTCAAAATAAATGCATGTCTTAGTTATATCTTTCAAGTGACTAAATTGGCCTTATTTGTCAGTTTTTAAGATTTGAAAATGTAGCTAATTGATTTACATTTACATATATTTTTTACTAGTAATTTCCTTTTAAAATACAATATAACCGAGTTTTTACTATTTTAATGCATTCCACTGATAAGATTTCACTTCATTATGGCATTAGGTTTTTAATTAGGTTCAATCGCATTTCAAATCATTTTTTTTTTGGTTCAAACATTAATTAGCTTAACGTCTCATAGCTTACACACGAACCAACTGTATAAAAAGGACAAATTAATATAATATTGGGAACTTTAATATACAGTACATAAGTAACATAACTAAACATGAGCTTATGAATAAACCATACATATATGACAAAATCTTATTCCATAAAAACACTAGAGACCTCATAACTAGTTGACTAACATTAATTCATCACAAGTCAAAACACTAAAATTAAAATATAGAAAAACATTCAAATTGCATTCTCGAAATTGACCAAAAATATAGTAGAAAATTTAAATAATAATATTGTCTTCTCCTATTTTTATCTTTCGATACGACTCCACTAAAAATTCAAAAGAGCCAAGTTTGGACAACCTTGTTCCACTACAGATTTGTTATTTTCCTTTTAACCCATTCCAGGCCCTCCACTCCTTCCACCAACACAAACAATATATTTCTGGGGCCCTTTTGCAAATAACAAGAGACACGGGGACTCGCCCCGAAATTTTACCGCCTCTTTCGAATTTCTGACCGTTGCCCCTTCGGACATTGGAGTAACGGTTTTTTTTTCTTACTCTTAAAAAAAACAGAGCACGCATTCGAAAAAGAAACTACCTGAAAAAATCACTCCCCCCAAAATCAAATGGGCTGCGTTTCGTCAAAGCTGGTAGCTAAAGAAATCGAGCAGGAGAGGAGACAATCACGCCGTAATGGCGATTACGCCCACCACGTCGTTTCCCTCACTTCAACCACCTATGGCGCTCTCTCGCTAGACAAAGCAAAGGTTCAAAATTCTCCTCCGCCGCCGCAGCAGGAGAAGGAGAAGGAGCAGGAATCGGAATCGAAGCAAAGCAGCAAAGAATTTGCGGCGGAAGCTAGGAAATCGTCGTCTTCACCTCGCCGAGAAGAGCCGGCGGAGATCATCAACGCGTGGGAGCTCATGGAAGGTCTGGAGGAGGACATCGCCATTGTTGTTCAATCGAAGAAAAGCCCCAAATCGAAGCTATTCCTGCGCGGATTTTCCGAGAAGGACCCGAGGAGTCCGATGAAGTTTCTGAATCAGATTACTTCTCCGAGGAAATCGAATTCGAAGAAGGTCGCCGGAAAGGAGAATAAGGGGAGAATTAGCGGAATTAGGTCGACGGAGAATAGCCCTAAGCCGATTTTGAAAGAGAGTAACAATTACAGCGTGAAGAAGCCGTCTCCGAAATTATGGGCTTCGATTAAAGGAACTCCGAAATGCGATAGCTCGAGATTCGATTCCGGAGTTGCTATCTCGAGGAGGAGGAGCTTAGGGCCGTTGTTCGATCCCGAGCTCGTGGCTTCGCTGGAGAAGGAGGTGTCTGAGGAGGAAGAGGAGATCAAGAAGATGGTGTCGTCTACCTCAACTCGTGCCGTAAAATCCCTAAATTCGGATAAATTTCTCGAATCTTACAAGAGGATTTGCCCCCCGGGGGGAGAGAATGCGGTGGTGATATACACGACGACGTTGAGGGGAATTAGGAAGACTTTCGAGGATTGCAATGTGGCGAGATCGGTGATTGAATCGATGAATGTGGAGGTATTCGAGCGCGATATCTCGATGCATTCGGCGTTTAAGGAGGAGCTGAGGGTGTTGATGGGGAGCAAGGAGGTGAGGGTGCCGTTGGTGTTTGTGAAGGGTAGGTTGATTGGTGGGGCGGAGGAGATGCTGAGGTTGGATGAGGAGGGCAAATTGGGGATTTTGCTCGAGGGGTTGCCGGCGGCAGCGGCGGCCGGGTGCTGGCGGTGCGGCGGGGTGCGGTTCGTGATGTGTGTGGAGTGTAGTGGGAGTTGTAGGGTGGTTGGTGAGGATGGGAGGAAGAGTGTCAAGTGTGGGAATTGCAATGAGAATGGGCTCATTCAGTGCCCCAAGTGTTGTGTTGTGTTGTGTTGTGTAAGTAAGTGATCTCACTTGCAAGCCCTTTTTGTGATCTATGGGGTTTGATTTAGCATTCTACAATGTATTTAGAATGGCTAGGTAATTATGGCATTTGCAGTTGTTGCAGATGCAAGAAATGTATGTTTTGTGCATTGTGTTGTTTGATATGATTGTGTTTTTTGGATGAGAAATGTTATGGGTGAAGGCGCAGACAAGAATGGAATTATTGCGGGGATCGACAGTGACTGGACGAGGTTTGTGGATTTAATTTCGAGTCAAAATAAAATACAGTATGCAGAAAACGACTTGTTGAATCATGGGCTTTAATGAGAGGGGAATGTGGGAGTTATCCTTTTTATTGGTGATATATCTCTTCATTTCATATTCTTGGATCATTATGAGATTTATGGTTAATTTATATATATATATATATACATATATGTTCTTGGATTGGGATGAGATTTTGTAATGACAAACTAATACATTGTTTTTTTTTTTTTTACTATTTCAATGTTGGGGAATTTTTCTTTTCTACTTGTTTACAAATTTATTTTTCTTCTTTTGTTAGTAAGGGAGGGATATCAAAACTGTGGGCCCAAAAAAATCGGCCGCCAAACCCCCATCGAACTCTGCGCCGAGTTGGATCGCCGTGATGTTGTGTTACCAAGCCGTTGTGCCCATATTTACAAATGACCATGAAGATCTAACATAGAGCTGGTGGCAAAATTTAAGATTATGCTCAATTTAAATATGTGATGTGCTATGGCCCATTGTTTGTTCTGGGCCTTTTCCTCTATTGCATTCAAATCCAAGTGGAAACAGAGAAAATATAACGTGGAGTTACAAGCTCTACTGAAATAAGCCAACCTAATGCATTTCCTGCTTCATGGGTTATAATTTATAACTAAGGATTAATGAAATGGTATACATTTTTATATGTGAGCATTCTATATGAGTACTAATTATATTTATATTATATTAATATTTTTATATTTTCTTTTAGATATTTTTATAATTTCTATTACCTAAGAAAATATTATTGACAACATTAAATTTAAAATTATATAAAAATTAAAGCTTAATTTGTTCTTTTTATCCACAAATTGAGTTTTTATTCAAATAAATGAAAAATAAAAAACCAAACTTTAATTTCTATATAATTTATAAATTAATGATGTTAATAATGTATTCTTAGGTATTTAGTGATTTAAAAAAATGTCTAGAAGACAAAAAAAGAAACAATGCCAATGTAGCTTAAATATGATTAATGATCTTATAAGGTGTCCACATAAGATGTATTTAACTCAACAACTATTGGGTAGTGGCCTAGTGGTCAAACGATTTTAATTTCACAAATATTTGCATATTAGGCTGACCTAACGGTTAGGCCAATTGTTTGCCGCTTCAATTCTAAGCCATGAGTCAAGCAAGGGGGAGTCCGGAGCGAGCTGAAAGACAAAATTATTGCCAGTCTCATTATCTATATATTAATTAGATGTGCCTCAATTAATTTTTAAATACCGGCGAGTTCTATTCTAGCGATCCACCGCAATGGCTCGAGTAATTTTGGCAACATTTAGGTGTATTTTAGTGAAAAGGATTTCACCTTAAATTGAGTAGTATGTTATAGATGTGGATAATTCCCACATACAGATACAGTATATGTTATGAAAATGAGTATTTTGCCACATTAACAGTCGAAAGTAAAAAAGAAATGCACATGTAATAGAAGAGTAGAAAAGCAGTAGAGGCTAGGTTGAATATATAGGTGGAATAGAAGACGCCGACAAGGAGTGGGAAGTGAAAAGCTTTGTTATGTGTGAAGGATGGAATTAGTGATGAGGTAACTTTCCATTAGAGATAGTTGAGGTGCAGCAGTTCTTGAGCGGTGGGCCGTGGGTTGAAATAGTTGCCCAGACGTCCCTTGCAGTAGCAGTATTTTATCCACCCCTTCACGAGCCTGTCACTCTCTGTCTTTCTCCAGAGGCGCCGGAGTTGCATCCACGAAGGCGGCCAGCTCTTGAAATTGCCATCTCCCTCACATTCACACTCCACCGCAATATTGCACGTTTCAAATCCATTATACTTGTGCAATAACTCTTTCTCGATATTCCAATTCCACGAATATATAACTTCATTTCAGGTCCGAATCTCACGCCATCAAACTTGTTTCATGTTTTCCTGCAATCTTCTCATGTATTGTTTGCTTCAGTATATGTCTAACTCATCTTGGTAAAATCTATTGTTTCATTAGGCCCGTTGTTCTTCACTATTCATCTTTAGCTTACTTAACCAACCAAATTCCTTGGATGATTTTAGACAAACGTGAATACTCACTTTCTATTTTATTCTAATTTATTTATTTTAAACTCTATTTAAGTTCTATTTAATTTTATTGACCTTGTTTAATTCAAATTAATTTTATTTTATTTATTATAAGGATGAAAAAGGTAATTTCATTCCTTCAACTATTATAATAAAAGTTACCAAACATCCCTCTTATTGTATCATAGTTTCTAAGAAGAGGGAAATGCTTCTTTATCCAAATTCATAATAAAAAATTATTTTTGCCAACTACTATAAAATATGCACTCTATACTCAAAGTTACGAAAATGTCCCTTGATGGTGGTAGTGATGCATGTTTCTTTGAATTTAATGCTCACAACAGACAAAACAGTTGAATGGCAAGAGACAAAGTTGACGACAAATTGGCGAGAAGGAAAAATATTTTAGCCTACAAAAACAAAGAAATTGGCGAGAGACACAAATTTGCAAGGGAAAAAAATATTTTAAAAAATTGGCGAGAAGAAAAAGCAAAGAAATTGGCGAGAAGAAAAAGGAAAGAAATTGGCGAGAAAAAAAGACAAAATATCACCATTAAGGGGTATTTTCGTAACTTTCGGTATGAGGTGCATGTTTTTATAGTAATTGGTTAAAATAATTTTTTGTTATGAAATTGGTTAAAACT
This sequence comes from Salvia sclarea, assembly GCA_036873715.1. Classification (NCBI taxonomy): domain Eukaryota; kingdom Viridiplantae; phylum Streptophyta; class Magnoliopsida; order Lamiales; family Lamiaceae; genus Salvia; species Salvia sclarea. Next base: position 7,040 of record JAYJMF010351873.1, read on the forward strand.
CCCTATTCCCACATTATATTATTTCGAGTCTTTCTCGACTCTTCAATTTTTTGACAATTTAATTTTTGTTTTGGAGTCTTGGTTCTTTTACGAAGTAGGATTCATTTTAGGTTTTAAAATGCGTTGTTTTTCTTATGCTTTAGGAGACATTCATTTATATTAGTTTTGCCAAGAAGTTCTATTTTTTTTTGGAAGATAATTTATCTCGAAGTAATTGCGCCAAAATGCATGAACTTTAACCAAATTCCGGTTTTGCACGTGACATTTAAAATCTTTTTGTAAATACACCACCTTTCATTTCGTTCTGATATTTCACACGTGTAGAACTCCCGGTGAAATAGTTAAAAATGGAGGACGAAAATGCCTACATGGACACAACGGACGACGAAATAAACAACGTCATTTATACTTAACTAAAACGACGTCATTTCTCTTGAAATAAACAACATTTTCTTGTTGTTTGTTTGGTATGATCTACATCCCATTCAACTATCTTGTACTCTTTTAGTAGGTAAACTACAGTATTTCAACAACTACATAAAAATTCAAAGGAGATGTAACTATTTTGTAAACTACATACAATCCCAGAGCTTGTTAAGTTATTACCAAGATTTCACAAACATGGCAAAGAAACAAAGGGAATAACAATCAAACACTAGAGCATGATTTTCTTCCATCACCATCACCATGCAGCCTCTCCTTCTCATCCATGCTGCTTCCCTTACCTTCCACACATCTCTTCAACTTCGCCATCAACCTTCGCCTTCTCGAGCGATCCTCGTTTCTCGCCCCAGAATAGGCCTCCACGCCGCCTCCATTATCCCATTCCGACGCCTTGTGCCTCTGAAGCATATCAAGCTCCTGCAGCAACATATTGTACTCCTCTTCTCCCTGTCAATTCACTAACCAAAATCATAAGCTTGAAAACTCATTCTTGAATACAACAACTAATGAAGGAATGTACCTTTGATGCAGCTGTTTTCTCTTCTTGCAATTGCTCAATCATGAGTTTCAGCTCATTGATCTCCAAATCTTTACATCTGATTTGCAAGCATTGCTTCCCCAAAACTCTAGAATGTTCCTTACTCTTCATCAGAAGCTCCAAATATTCCCTAACAACACTCTCAAATCTCCCAATCTCTGCTTCGACCGAAGAAACTTCCCTCTCCAGAAACTCGACTCTGTCGATCTCCACCATCATCTTGCTCTGAAGCTCCATCAGCGCCATTTCCCGGTCTTTCAAGCCTTGATAGGTCAGAAACCTCTTCTCCACCTGCAATTCTCTGCCCTGGATTTCTTCAACAATACGCCTCAGCCTCAAAATCTCCTCTGCATCTGCATGAGCATGATCCGTTTCTTCGGCATTATTCACCTCGATTTGAGATGAAGCCGTTGGAACAGAGGATTTTCGGGTGGCGATTTTGGCTATAAGAAAGCCTGCTAAGCTCACAGCAAGGGGGATTCCGGCCTTGAACATAACCGGTTTCATGGCTTCCACCTTATTGCTTGAGCTCTCCATTGTCATTGCTCCATTATCGTTTCCTAACTTGAAAAGAAGGATGATTGTTGCATTTTTTTTCTGGACGAATATTTGGTGTTGTGGCATGAAATGGTGATCATGCATAGTTAATTTGCAGCGACAATTGTTTTTCTTTTACTTGGATTCTTTTTCCTTTGTGTTTGCTTTATGATTTCTTTATATGTTGCTTTTTTACTACTCCATTAACGTGCGTGTGCAAAGGGTACTAATTTGATTGTAATCAACAGCTTCTTACATCCTTCCTCATATTCTACTGGAATCATTTCTTCTTCTTTTTGGTTGATTGGTTCTGTATTTTGGAATATATTTACCATCACATTGTATTTAAATACTGCAAATGTCATGTTTTTTTTTTTTTTTACCTTCTTCTAATATATAAGCTATGATGTGATTTTCCTAGCATTTTATATGAAACCTATAAAGTTACTAATTATTCCCATGCATTTGTGATCAATAGTTTGTAACATACTAACATCGTTTCCTTAGATGACACTATGCCTGAGCATAAAAATAAAAATAAATCATAGTAGTATATTTTGTTTGAGTGGATAATACTATGCATGAGCAAATCAAAATTATGTGTGAGCAATCGACACTATTGATTCTGTATTTTTCGGAATATAGGGGTTGTTGTCACTCCTGCGTGCGGGTAATTGTCCCGCCTGCGTGCAGTGCGCCAATGCGGAGTTGGATTTTAAAATTGAGTTGCCACTCACGCGTGCGGGTAATTGTCTTGCCTGCGTGCAGTGTTGGATTTTAAAATTGTTATGATATATAAATGTAGTAGTATTTTTAATTACTACAAATTTTTTTCCCAATGATAATGTTCTTTTATGCATGCAATAATTGCTTTTCTATAGTGTATTTACATATATATAATATGGTTTCAATGTATAACAACACTAATTTGTATAATTAATATAACAATGCACATATTAGCCCAATTGGGTTTTGTTCTTGAAATTGGGCTTGTTTTGTATTGGGCCTAAGACTTGGAATAGTATGAGCACAGCTGCCTCGGACATCGAACATGCACGCATCTTTTTTATAAAAGAAAATATATTTAATGTTCATCATTATATTAACGACACCCTATTTTTGGGCACCGCCAAGATTACGAAAATGGTGTTTTTCCGTGTAAAATGATTGGGCAATGGTTGACTAATTTTTTAAAGAAAAATTTATTAGTACAGTTTAGGACTATTAATAATTCAAAATGGTAAATGTGTTATTATTAATGAGACATGGAGTGTCATTCTATATATTGGGTATCAAGCTACTTATTTAATTAATAAATATATATTAGATGCCATGATATATATTTGTAAGGTATTGGCCCGAAATTATTAGTCTACCACATAATTAAGATGAAATGATATATATTGCTGTGTACACTTCTGTAAAAGTAACATGGAATTTCACTTTTCATTTTCATTCTCATTTTCATTTTTTGATCAGTCAAGAGACTCAAGACTCTAGATTTTTGTGCATTATTAATGTAGTGTCCTACCAAAAGTATTTTTTTCCTTTTAATTTCAATTTAAATGGAGTAGAATCTAGAATGCGACTCTCGGGATATTCTCGCCCTCAATAATTAAGTTTATTAGTTTTAACAAAAAAGAATCATAATTTTGTTTAATAATTTTGCAAGTACACTAGCAAAAAAGTTAGTGGCACCGCCACTATCATTTTTCTCTACCCAAATGCATAAACATTTTAAAATATAAGTGCACAGTCTGCTAATCAAGCGACGCACTCTGATTTCTTTACTTTAATTAATATGACTAATCAACTACTAATTAACTATGCGAGACAAAGCAATCGAGTTTAGCATATGTTTGGATTAGTTTCGTATGTCTGATTTATTTAATATATCCACCTGTCTGTTTGCTAGTTACTTTGTTACTTTAATTTGCTGTTTCTGAGTGGTAACTTTTTCGAATAAATTAAAGTAGGGTTAGTGCAATAGTTGGTTACGACTTACGAGTATGTATATAATAAAATGAAGTTCGTGGAGTATATTTGTTTAATGAAATTATTAAGATAACTAGTAATATGTACATGTGATGTATCTCGTTTTATTTAAAAATTTATACGTTTATAAATTTCAATTTCATCAAAAAAGTAACGCCTATATATGTATACATATTTTGAGGCATGCACCTTCTAGATCCATCGCATATTCGCAATATATGCATGAAAAGATTATAAACAACTAAACAAGTAAAATAAGGGTCAATCAAAGAGCAATATATTTAACACTTACAAATAAAATAGTATCCTTAATCTATACTATACTTAAATGTGGAGCCAAATTGAAAAATTAATTTGAAATCAATTTCAATTTGAATGGCAATTTTGTAAATTAAAGGAAATTGAAGGCATAAATTAAATGGTAATTTTGCAATTATAATCAATTTTATTCCCACTTTGTCGTGTATTTAGGAGAGAGAAGAGAGAGGGGAGGGACAATACTAATTTATTTTAATTATTATTTTTATTTCTTTTCTATTCTTTATTTTATTATTTTAAAAATTTGTG
>JAYJMF010351884.1:0-11118 GCA_036873715.1 Salvia sclarea
TATATATATATCTTATATTAGATTAGAGTAAAAATATTAATGACCTTATTATATCTTATATTATTATATTTTACAAAATAATTTTATCATGCATACATGATAGCCATACAATATAATTTGAGGAAAATTCATATTTGCCCACCTACATAACTTTAAATTATTTTTACACATCTACATAAAAACATGCACCCCATACCCAAAGTGACGAAATGCCCTTTGATGGTGATTGGGGTGCATGAATTTTAACAAAGCTTCTTACACACGTGCATAAATTTCCCTCTCGCCAAGCCAATGCCATTACTTCTCGCCAGCCAATGCCATTCCCTCGCCATTCAATGTCATTTCCCTCGCCGGTCAATGTCACTCCCCTCGCCATTTAAATTATTGGCGAGACGCCTCATCATTTAAATTATTGGCGAGGTGTCTCGCCTCTCGCCAATAACTATGCCTCGCCTCTCGCCAATTTCCAAAAAACATGTTGGAAATTGAAAAAGGCGCCGACACACGTAAGAAGCTTTGTTAAAATTCATGCACCCCATCACCATCAAATGACATTTTTGCCACTTTGGATATGGGGTGCATGTTTTTATGTAGATGGGTAAAAATATTTTAAAGTTGTGTAAGTGGGCAAATATCAATTTCATATATAATATAATTATAACTAATTATATTTATTAAAAAAAAGAAATGTAATTTTAGCGGGAAATTTGAAGTTATGATTGTGGGGAATGACTCCCCATTTATATCGATATATGTATAGATAGATAAGCAATGTTTGAAACTACTAAAAAAATGTTCGTAGAGGAAAATACAGAGAAGTCAATAATAATTCGCAAATCGTGGAACTACTCGTGGCACGTGCACACTACACTACTAAAAAGAACTGATCAGTGAGGCCAAGGGTATTCCCGTCAAATGCAATTTTAGTCAGCAACCGCTGGCAATGGCACACTCCCACTTCCAATTTTCAATTAGTATTTAAAATTTTCCCCCAAATTTTCGCCATCAGTGAAAACCTAATTTCCTCAAAACCCTCGCTCCCAAACCCCCTCCCCTCTCCCAGCCGTTCTCTTCTTCTTCTTCTTCTTCTTCTTCTTCTTCTTCCAATGCAAAACCCCATTCAATCCAAAACCCTAGTCTCTCCAAATTAGGGTTCATTATCCTATACATTCATTCCGATTCTTTTCTCGACCAACTGACTCTCGCGTTCTGACTGTTTATCCTATATTGATTGCCTGGTTGGAGATGGTATCTGGTACAAGAATAGACGGCGGGGCGCAAGTCTTATCGGCGGGCGTGCGGAGAACTATACAATCGATTAAAGAAATTGTGGGCAACCACTCTGATGCTGATATTTACGTGGCGCTTAAAGAGGCCAACATGGATCCTAACGAAACCACCCAAAAACTACTCAATCAAGGTCCATTTGTTTTAAAGATACTTTTTTTTTCTTTTCGTTGATTCATGCTGTATTTTCTGTTCTTCGTTCTTTCCTTAAGTTGGGTGGAATTGATGTGTATACAACCTTTTGAACATGGAAGATGGAAGTTAAGAATTTCAATTAGGCATGGGGACGCCTAAAGGTTAACTCGTTAGTGTTTGTTTGTAGTATCGGTTTTTGCATGAAGATGTTTGCGGTTGCTCTATAATGCATATAGAATAAGGAGAGGTAACCATGAAAATTGAAATTTTGGTCTCAGACGGAAGGCAGTTCATACGAATTTCATTCTTGTCTTGAATCTGCCGCAGATATTGGTTGTCGCATAAAACAAGTTTGGTAGTCTGCTGTGTATTTGTTCTGTGCATGTCTGAATATTTCATGTGGTAGTGCATTGCTTCATGAGATAGTGGTTATACTAGGTTATTATAAATAACCTTTTTAAGGAATCACTCTCATAATTCATTGCATGCACACATAAAGGATAGGAAAACCAATTAATCCGAAGGTAAACAATAGTTTCTTTCACTAAGGGTAGAAAAAAGGTGGATGCTTCCAAGTTGGAAGCCTAGCCTTATATTCTGGTAGAAAACACTATTCTTTAAGGGTATTGATTTATTTCTTTAGACCTTGCATCCAATAATTATACACTTAAAAATCTGCATTGCTAGAACATCTTGTAGAGTATTCTTTCAACCTTTATTATTCAAAAGTCGATCTTATTTTCTTTTTTCTTCGCCCTATATTGTCTTCTACAAAGTTCTTTATGCTACCTAGTTGTTTGTCATGCAGATCCATTTCATGAGGTGAAGAGAAGAAGAGATAGGAAGAAAGAGGTGTAGTCTGGCTCATTCATCTTTATATTGTCTTCCAGTCCCTTATATATTTTTGGATGTCTTATGCTTATTCATATAATCTTTAATGATAAGGTTAAGATTAATTGCTAATTATTTAGTTTATTGAAAAAAAATCCCGCTGCTTTGAGTTTATTTATTGCAAGATCTTAATACGTCAAAGTGACATATATTACGACTTAAGAGGTTGTCATGGACTCATGGCTGGAATTACATACTTAGCTTCTAGAAGTTTTTATACCCAAACACAATGTATGAACTTATCAATTTTCTGTTTGATGACCCAGAATTCAGTGCAAAAGAGTTTCATTGCTGTGGAGCCCAAGAAAAACAATGATATTGCACGTATGTCAGTCAAGCATAATACTTTTTCTGACCGTGGTTCTCGAAGAGGTGGAACTACTCGAAATGCTACATCTGGTAATAAGATCCCGTGAAAAAGTTTGCTTTGTTTTTTGACTGCTTGTGGAACTGGGATCCTGTTTTAGGTGACATATGCTGCCGGTTAAATGCTATCCGTATGGAAAATGGATGATTCTGTAAATGTTTGTATACCTGGGGTTGTTATTGAGCAAGCCCAGAGGATGAGCTTTACTATGACCTTTATAAATATAATGAGTTATACTGTAAATAAGTTGAAGTTGTATACTTGTAAATTTTTGTTTGAATAACAATGCATCAACTGTGTACCTTGACTGTATTTTGAGGAGTTCAAATGATTTTATTTCTTCACATAGCCTAAAAAATTGAGTGGTAAATATGCTCTTCATGTGGAAATTCCAAACCATATGGATTCTCTGTTTGATTAATTTATGGCCCCAATGATTTTTTTTGTATTGCTGGTTTTCAGTTTGCTGCCTACCTCATTTCGTTGATAGATATGGTTTAACTAGATGCAGGGGGTAGTCGAGAGTTCCGTGTTGTTCGAGACAATAGAGTTAATCATACTAGCATCACAGATTCAAAGCCTGACCTAAATTCATCTTCAACAAGTGCAGGGGTGATCTCTAGTGGGTCAATGAAGAGGTACCAATAGTTAATTTGAATTTATTTGATCTAGTTGTGCTTTCTTTGTCTGTGCCTTGTTGAAGATGCTGATACAGTTCAGTTATAAGATATTTGGTTTTCACGAAGGAGGTATCACCTAGATGGCTGCTTAAGATGTCCATTGTCTTAATTGAGAGGCAAAATTTTATTTAATAATTGCGGTAGCAATGTACAGTTTTAGGTAGTGGTGACTATGACCTGTTATGTTTAGTTGTGTCTATGTTTATGGGATTTGATACTATCTGGTCCTATTCTTTCACATCTATACGCCCTTTCGCACACCCAAAGATAAGGACGTGGAAGAAAATTTGTCATTTCCACATCTGGAACTAAACTAGAATTTTATATACCTTGTGTGTTACATGATTAGCTTTCTGAGAATTGCCTTTCACAGCAGTTCCCCCAGCGGTTCCCGACCCCAAGAACCTGCTGTAGGTCAGCATTCATCTCAGCCTGTTAAGAGTACTGCTGATTCACAAACAAGGCAAACTAAGGATGCTGCTTCAGCTGGTAATGACAGGAAAGAAATGGTTGGCGAGAAGCGCTTTCCAGCTCCTTCTGCTAATTCACGTGTGCAAACAAAGCAAAATGCTTCCCAGCCACAATCTACAAATTTGTCAAGTAGCTCCGTTGTGGGTGTTTATTCATCCTCTTCTGATCCTGTTCATGTGCCATCACTTCATTCTAGACCTGCTGCTAATGTTGGGGCCATCAGGCGGGAGGTTGGAGTTGTGGGACCTCGTCGCCAGTCATCTGAAAATTCTCTTAAGCCATCTTCATCTCAAGGCACTTCTTTGCCAAATACGCAATCTGCACGAGATGGTCAATCGCGAGACTCTGCAAGATCGTTCAATGCTATAACAAAGAATGATCACTCAAGCCAAAATGTGGCACCTGACTCTGCTATACCTGGTCTACCCACTGGCAGAACATTTTCCAGTAATGCATATGGTAGCCGTCCTCATCAACTCATGGGCCACCAAAAAGGTAAGATAGGTATATTGCATCCCCTTATATTGTGTACTACAGACTGAAGTTGAATAACTGGCTTCCCTATGAATTTTGGTTATCATCCTATTAGATCAATACCATGAGAGCAACGAGTCCGTGTAGCAAACCTACATTATTTGGTTTTATGTTTTGATAGATGCCTCTGATAAAAAGAATTCTGAATATGTGTGATAATAAAATTGTCTTGATAGTTATTTGGCCAAGTATTATTTATTAATTTCTATCAAGAATGGTGCTACCCTCCGCTAAAGCCAGTTTTTCCTCATGCTACATTTAGCGTCCATTTGCAGCTTTTTTTTTTGACATCACTGCATTATTATTTGTTTGTCTGTGAACTTACTGAGTCTTTCTGCTGTAGCACCTCAGCCCAATAAAGAATGGAAGCCAAAAGCAAGTGTAAAACCAAGTGTCAGTGGTCCTGGAGTCATTGGTAGTCCTGCAAAAACAGTCCTTCCTCCTGTAGACAATACAGAAGACACAAAAAAGGAAGCAGCTGTGATACAAGATAACATCTCACAGTTGAATCCTTCTGAAAGTCAAAATGTAATTATAGCTGCACATATCCGTGTCTCTGAGACAGACAGGTGCCGGCTGACCTTTGGCAGCCTGGGCACTGAATTTGAAACTTCTGCCAATTCAATTGGTGTGGCTCCTAGTGCTGTTGAAGAATTATCTACCGATCCTTCTGGAAGGTTGTTTACTTTAGCATATGCTAATTCAATTGTCATATGCCTTTTTAGAATCCTTGTAACTAAAAATGACTAAGCAACGTAATTCTGTAGTGTTCCAGTCTCTGCCGCTGAAGCTTCAGGAGATAAACCTGTTACTAGCAATCCGTTGGAGATGAGGGATGACTCTGTCCGAAGTTCAGAATCCGATTCTCCTGCCTCAGGTGATCTATCGGATAGGACTGAGAAGAAAGGCTCTTCAAGTCCACAGAACCTGAATGACTACGCTGATGTTGGCTTGATGCGAGGCAACAGCCCTTCGTATACTCCAGAATCACTACAGCAGCAGGATACTTCAGAAATGCCTAGCTTCTCGGTGAGTCTGAATTCAGTTGCTTTTGGACAGCCTTTTGATAAGAGCATCATAGGATATATATATATATATATATATATAAATATACACATGTATATTTTTTTATCTTTTTGTCTGATTGATAAGAGCATCATAGAAAATCCTTGATTTGGCAAATAACAAAGTGTAAACCCAGAAATTAAACAACTTTCTTTTAGCGAATTGCTTTATTCATAAGAAAGGCTGCAACCACTTCCTTTTTTCTTTTTACTGTGTTCAGGGTTATGATCCCCAAATGGCTTATGATATGTCTTACTTCCGCCCGGTTGTTGATGAAACAGTCAGAGGGCCAGGTCTTCCGTCATCTCAAGAGGTTAGAATCCAATCACACCTACTGTATGGCATGACTTTTTTTTGTCGTTTCACCCATGTATGCACTAATGCTGCCGCACTCTTGTGCAATCTTATTCTCAGTCACATTGTTGTCATGTTTATTGCTGCTTGTTACATGAATGCACAGCCATGTACATGCATGGACTTTGATAATCTGTGTATTTAGATTTGTTTCATATGCTAATTTCTCTGCACACCAATACCATAGAAGTTGGTTTTGGAGATTTCTTTAAAATATTTATTTAAGAAGTCTAAATTCATGGTGCTAGTGTAGTAGCCTATATAATAAAATATTTGTCTACATAGACTACTACAAGTCAACATTCTGTCAATTCAAGTCTATATAGTATTCCCTCCGTCCCATGAGAGTTGGCTCCTTTCTTTCGGGCACAAGATTTTAGGAGAACAGTGAAGTAGTGTAAAGTGGTATAAAGTGATGATAGGAATATATATTATTTAAAGTTGTGAGTAATAAAATGTCCAAAAAAGGAAACGTGCCAATTCTTGTGGGACAACCCGAAATGGCATACGAGCCAACTCTCATGGGACGGAGGGAGTATGAATAAATATCCAGGAAGATTTTTTTCATCTCTTGTGTTGTATACGGTCAACTATTTTTCATATTTGGCTTTGCTTTATGTTAGTTTGGAACATTATATTCCGTTTGCTCTTCTTGTACATAGGTACTTGGTGCACATGCAACAAATGCTGTTCCAGCTTCCACAATCGCGATGGTACAGCAACAGCAGCAGCAGCAGCAGCAGCAGCAGCAGCAGCACCAGCAGCAGCTTGCCCAGATGTATCCCCAACTTCATGTCCCTCATTTTGCTAACCTGATGCCATATCGTCAATTCTTGTCTCCTGTCTATGTTCCGCCAATGCCTGTGCCCGGTTACTCCAATAGTCCCGGCTATCCCCACCCCTCAAATGGCAGCAGCTACTTGCTGATGCCCGGGAATAGCTCCCACCTAACTCCAAGTGGCGTCAAGTACGGCATCCAACAGTTCAAGCCTGTTCCTACTGGTAGTCCAACTGGGTTCGGAAATTTCACCAGTCCAGCTGGTTATGCCATCAATGCTCCTGGGGTGGTTGCAAGCACTGCGGGTCATGATGATTCGTCTCGTCTCAAGTATAAAGATAGTCTTTATGTTCCAAACCCTCAGGTAACTGAAGAAACTCTAAATCATGTATGTTTATTTTCTTATTCTTTTAAAATGACTATCATGTATGTTATATAGTTGTATGGAATTTATGCTTGCAATAGTTTATCCAGAATTTAATCAGAATAGTATTTAACTTGTATAGAATTGATGATATAACCCTATATGCCATTTCCTTAGAAAAAGTACTCGACTCATAAGGGCTTAGCATCCAAATTTATCTAAGACACACTTCTATTTCATTTTTTATATTCTCGAGTCACTTCTGCTCTGGAAGTAGATTAAAATAGTCTACTAATTGTAACGCCTTTTACATTCTCTACAATACAGGCGGAGACCTCTGAAATTTGGATGAACCCAAGGGATGTTTCTGGTCTCCAGTCGTCATATTACAACATGCCTGGGCAGTCGCCTCATCCTACTGCTTATTTGACATCACATAGCGGTCATGCTTCTTTTAATGCAGCTGCAGCTGCTGCACAGTCCTCTCATATGCAGTTCCCAGGCATGTACCATCCTTCCCCACAGCCCCCTACCATTGCAAGTCCTCATCATCTGGGCGCCACCATTGGCGGTAATGTGGGAGTTGGTGTGGCTGCTCCGGCTCCTGGAGCTCAAGTGGGTGCGTATCAGCAACCTCAGTTGGGCCACTTGAATTGGACTGGTAATTTCTAAATAGAGTTCATTGGAGCCTCTGGCTTCCAAGAATTGACATTAGCTATAGTTCTTTTTAATCTTGTGGTTATTAAATGTGAAGAATGTTATGGTTTCAAATCAATGCATGAAGTTGTGTTGCCATCTTGTGTTCGTATAGTTTCTTTCTTAATCAATTCCCTAACAAAGGAACTCTGTAACACAAGAATCCATAGCTAGTTGTTTCCTGGACATATATAACTCATCTAGTTTAGTTGTGCAGGTATTTTCTATAGATCAGATATTTCATTGTAGCAGCCAGTGTGGAATCTCAAGCAATTTAGAGGAGTATTTTGTATGAGTGATTCCCTAGTGTAGCAGCACTATGCATTTGCAGTGAACAAGATAGGGAGTCTTTAGAAACAATTCTCATCTTTTTTGGCTTTAAAGCATGCGCTGTTAAGGTTAAAGCAAAGGGTACTGGACAGATGGGATTAACAAGTTGGGAATTGCAAAGGTAGAAAGACATGGCTTTTGTCTTAACTTTAGAAAAAGAAACCCGAGCCTCGCCTTGGATCACTCCCACCTCCCCTGCTGCTGCATTGCATTTGTTGTGAAATTTTGGGGTCTCTTGCATCATCTTTCATTGATCATTTCTCTTTTGTGTGTTTCTTCTACTAAAAAGCTTGTGTGAACAATGGAATGATCATATGACTGGTTCAACTTTTGTCAGAGAAAGAAAAGGTAAAGAGAGGGTGGCTTTTGATTTGTTGTATGGATTTGGATCCATCATTCTCAGTTGGAAGATACATTGGGATTGGTGAAAAACATCTTGGGTTGATGATTCCCATGTTCTTCCTATTCCCCACCTTCTTTATTAGCTCTGAAACTAAAGCAATTCACTGTGTGCGTGCGTGTGAGAGGTCTCTCTCACATGCTAAAGCAATTCACTACGCATTGTTTCGACTTTGGAACACAACAAAAAGCACACACTCTTAAACCCTAAAACTGAAAATAATCACACTACATACTGTTAACTTGATTCACCCTATTTTTCTTGTCGAGAGCTATTTGCAATATCCAATATTCATGTACTATGATTTAATGTGCAAGTGCATCAACCAAACATTAACCTGTCACCTAAATAACAAGTAGGGTAAAACTGTGCTGGGGTCGGGAAAGTAATGCCGAGGGCTCACGTGGTTACTGAAACTGGGTTAGCCAACCACCTCTGAATTATGGACTTTTTAGAACGTACCACGTTTTTAATCCACTAATTATTGTTGCTATCTTCTTCTAAATTTTTGGCCCACTTCTGTAAAAATGTAGTTATCCTAGATTTCGTTTTATCATCTTTTCCCCTGACATTATGTATATAACACTCCCTCCCTCTGTCCCACAAACTTGTCTTCAACAAAATGTAGCTGATCATGTTGGTAGCAAAGAATGTGTGGTCTCATAAAATGTGTATTGTTAGTTTAAAAATATTGTAAATTTATCTAAAAGTAAGAAAATCAAATATGGTGTGGTAAAAGTAAAAAATATTGGTATTTTTTTTAAGCTTTGGGACTTTGACGTATAAAGATTTGTGAAAACATGAATCCGACTAAGGATGTAGAAAAAGTCCGAAATCGAAGAGCCGACCCGATCAAGCCGATGGAAAGGTGGGTCAGATCGATATATTTTAGTCTAAACAAAAAAACCCTATTGACCTTAATCAAAAATGGCCCGAGCCCGACAATCGAGTGGGTTGGTCCTATTAACTATTACTTATTTGTAAAACTTGATAATAAGGTTTCGATGTTTGTGGTTCGAGTATTTATTTTCTCCAACGTCTAATAAAATTTTTTATGACATAAGAAATGAAAAAGGATAATCATTTATGTTAAATATGTGTCAAATCATTAGTAATTTATTAATTAAATGGGTTGGGTTTTAGTGAGATTCAATTTTTTCGTGAGAAATGAGAATGACGAACAAGAGCATAAAATCGATGAACAAACATATAAAATCAACGAACAAGAAACGAGCGAAATAAAAATCAAAATTTCGCACCTCCAGGATTCGAACGAAATTCATTGAGTTTTGCATGCGTAATTTTTATTTGATCATTTAGAAAACAATCTTAACTGTTAGATCTAGATATTTAAATGACTATGTTCATTCTCATTTCTCAAAACATATAAGTATTGTCACTCGATCTCATTCCTAGTATTAATTATTATATAAGTTTATGTCAAAATATAACTTATTATTATTATTTTTATTTAATGTGAAGTTCAATATTTTGATTGAGAATACATGATATAATTTTTATTAAAAAGATATTTATCAAGAAGAAAATTCACATATATTATTTTTTTCATAAATATATTGGCTCGACGAGCTAGCTCGAAACTGAGAGGGTTGGGGTTATGGCCGAAGTGTTTTAACCAAAAAAAAAAGCTTGACTAGCCCGAACTGAAACCGAAACGAAACTGAGTTGGTTGGCCCGATCGACACCCATAAATCAGACCGGCACATTTTATATGCTAACAAATTTGATTTAATAAATTAATGAAGATGAACGACCTTTAATTACTACAGCTTAATTAGGAATGTATAGGAAAACTCATGCGTGTAACGCACAAGTGATATCGGAATTTAAATCATACTAGTCTCTTTGCCCTTAGAAGCCTAGCACGTGCCTTAGGTTATTATGAGGGTGTTTTCCTAAGATTATTAATGGAGGTTATATGATGTTTGAAAAGTTTATAACGTATAATAATTTAAGAATTTATAAATTGTTAAAGTATTTGTAGAAAGAATTGTATGTTCAAAATAGAAAATTCAAGAGTAATAAAATTAAAAGTGATGTTGGAAATAATAAACAATGATAGAATTATTTTTGTAATTGATAGTTTCTTATAAGGTAAATTGATTGGGTTGAGAAGCTTATTTTTAACAATTTATAAATAGTTTAGGAATTTATTTTACCACACACTTTTAAACAACATATTAGATTTTTAATATATGTTGTATTTTATTTGAATCGAAATACATCATCTATATTACAACAAAATTATCAATGTTCTTTACCATTGATTAATAAAACATCATACGTTAATCATGTTAGTGGTGTAGTTTGTTATGTGGCCAAGATGTGAATTAAGTAAAGTAGTCAACTAAACTTTGGATGGTGGAGGAATAATATAATCCCACCAAAGGAAGTATAGGAGTGGGATCATTGACTTCATTAGCAAGGGGAATATTGGATGAATTTGCAATTGGAATATTATAAGTCAATTCTATTAAAATTACAAATTTGGATATAAAGAGTAATGGTTGAGTATCTAAAAACTAAAATAAGAAGAGATGATAATTTCACCTTCGTCTCCAATTCTTGATGACATAACGCTTTTTCTTCACTTGTCACGTCGAAATATCTTCCTCAACATATCAAACTATTTTATGATAGAGATCAACATAGTATGTATACATAGTAAGGGTTATTTTGCAATTTTTAAGGGTCATTTTGATATTTTAAAAGTTTCGGTTCGGTTCACTTATAATTGATCGGTTC
>JAYJMF010351895.1:0-11118 GCA_036873715.1 Salvia sclarea
AATAAAATAAAATAAAATAAAATAAAATAAAATAAAATAAAATAAAATAAAATAAAATAAAATAAAATAAAATAAAAGCACCTCTGGTGAGGAAAATAACCGAGAAGAATTGAAATGCCTCATATTTGGCTATTTTCGATTTTGGAATTATTTTTCGGTCAGGTGTGATTTGTTGAGAAGAGTTCTATCACTGTATTTATAGGGAGTATAATATTTATTTGAAGCTAAAATATGGTGATTGACTTATTCTAATTCTAACTTATTTTGTGTTTGGGTCTCTGCATTTTGTTGTACACTAAAAACTTCTATAAGCCCATTTACATGTTTGTGGGAAAAGTAAGATAATGCAAGAAATGGCCCATTTTATATGTTACTGTTGAGACCATTTCTATTTGTTATCCTTCTCATTACATTTTTTATAGTGAACTCATAAATATTCATTCTTATACAATGAAGATAAAAATAATAAAATACAATTATCCTTAGATAATGATTGATATGCAGGAATAAAATTAGATGAAAATGAAATAAATTTTAGAATTAATTGACAATAGGAATAAAAAAATGTTTTAAATAGTTAGTATGTACATGGAATGACAGGAAATGAATGAAAATGAAGTGAACGGAATAACTATTATAATTATCATTATAAATCATGTAATAATAATAATAATAATAATGATAATATTTATTATAATAATAAACTTTTAGTTATTATTATAACTTTTTATCTGTGTCATTATTATTATTATTATTACTTATTATCATTATTGTTATTAAAGGAAGAGAATTAGAATAATCAATTTATAATTAAAAATTCAAATATAGCTAATCTCATAAACATGAAATAGATTATAAGATTCGTTGTTATTAATAGTGATATGAGGTAGGCCTTTTACATATAAAGCAAAAAAAAGTGTATAAAAAAATCCAAGAGAATTGACAAATATAAAACTCCTTTAATAATCGAGCCCTCATTACATCCTCTCGATCTACATCTAAAGGAAACAAAATTCAATGAACAAACGAGTAAAATATCTCGAATTTTTTTTTTCAAGATATTCAAGAATTAATTGTTTAAGATAGCACATAACCACAAAATGCTTGAAACAAAGCCAACTGCAAGAACAAAACCGTTTCTAACTTTGCACATCAAAACAATCAGAGATTCCCAAACAAAAGAATTGAACATCATAAAGAACTTGAGCCTTATACAAATTTCAACACTAAGAATGAAGAACAATCACAATCCAATAATTAGGGTTAGCATCCCTCGACGAATTTTCGATCGAGATTGCACAGGATAAGAATCACGACACCGGATCTCAAAAGGGTTATATACGAGCACGCCTTTAATTTTCTTGCACGGACAACTTCCCCGGTGGAAACGAGGCGTGTCAGTGTGTGTGCGGGGAGCGGTCGAGAGGAGCTCAATGTGTTGTTCACCTTCAAGCCGTTATCCGATGATTGATCCATGATCCTTGATCCCACGTTTCGTAGGGCTAGTGGAGGCGAGGCTCGTGTTCTAAATTAGTCCTCTTCCGATCTACGCGGAGATTCTCTCCGTATTAGTTGCATGAGGTCTTGCACGACTTCCGACATCAATGGTCGGAATTCCGGCTCCGTCTGCAAACGGGACGAGGCCATAAGCAACATGTTATCTATTGACACGACTACGAGCACAAAAACGTTTGCCTACATAGACGCGCTTCCTCTCCAACCACTAGGTCAGGGATTCGAGTCACCTACTGAGTATGTGTGTCTAAATCTACAAGAAATTCAAAATCTAACAAAGTTTGCTTATGAAAAAATTCTTGATTATTTTCTCAATGCATTTGACCACATTTTTTTTATAATTCGTAAATGCAATAGGAGATGTTGCAGAATGCTACAACGGCGGCATATATCGGCTACCCATAAACAAGTGGAATCGGTCGAGAAAGGGAAAGACGAACTCACCAGAACACAACGGGAGATGATGTCGGCAAAGTGCGACAGCGACTTAACCGGATATCTTCCGGCCAGAGCAGGATCGACCATGTTCGACAAGGCATCAATGTCATGAAGCTGAGTAATCGCCCATCTAACGAGAAACTGTTCTCCCCGAGCACGCGACCTGAACATTATTCGACAAATGAGAAGCAGCAGGGCAGAGAACGTTCGGTCACCGAAAAAATCAAGTTCACGTCCCGATATATTACCTGTCGTACGACATCCTTCCCGTTAAGAGTTCCAACATCACCACTCCAAAACTGTAAACATCGCTCTTCGTAGTGTATATTCCCGACTCAAATTCAGGGGCGCCATAGCCGTAGGTCGTGAGAAGCTGCCCCGACAACTGAGTAATAATCGAGAAACAATCATTAGCAAACTGAAATCCAACTAACGGCGTAAACTGAAATTCAAGAGGAACGCAAGATTTGGCCATGACATTTTGCAGTCGACAAATTTGTTCCGATTCTTTCAGTAGATTGTTAAGCACCAAATACGAGGAATGACTATTACCTGACTCACAGCTCCTGACAAAATCAACGGAGCCAAACCACAATCAGAGACGAGGACGGCAAGTTCATCGTCCAGGAGCACATTAGCCGACTTGAAATTTCTGTGAATTATCGGTGGCTCACAGACCTCGTGCAGATACCTAAAAACACAGTTCTCAGTCAGAAATATGATTTGAGTTAACACTTTCATACAAATCATACAGAGTCTAGAATTCGAGCCGCACAAATCATACATCCAGATGCACGGTGCATCCATCCCAATTAGGATTCACCATCACCAATTAGGGATTTAATGAGGAAAAACGAAAATCAGGTTGTTCAACAAAATTTGCATTTATATCACTTACTCTAGCGCTCGAGCAGCTCCAAGAGCCATCCTGATGCGAGTGTTCCACGAGAGTTTACTCTTAAATTCATCGTCCGAGTGCAGCGCATCCTGCAGAGTTCCACTGGCACAGTACTCGTAAATGAGCAGCCTCTGTCCGTGCTCGGAGCAGTAGCCCATGAGCTCGACCACATTAGCATGCCGGATTCTATCAAGACTGTTCACCAGCTCGATAAATTGCTCGTCCTTCAGCTGGTTCGCCACTCTTTTGTCGAGCTTCTTTATTGCAAGCAACTACAGAAGCATGAACATACGATGCATCAGTGGCCGATTTCTGAGGAGTTCTGTACAAAAATTAAATGGGTTATTATTTCGAAATTTTACCCTTCCATCGGGTAGTTCCGCCCGGTACACATTTCCGAGCATTCCGCTCCCGATTAGATTTTCTTGCGAGAAGCTATTCGTGTGCTGCTGAAGGAACGCTATTGAGTAAACCCTCACGGATGTTGTCGGGAAAAGCGAGGGTCTGATTCCAGCTGCTTCGGGTGCTACAATCGGATTCACAATGACCTTCTCTGATGGCGGTGGAGGAGGCGGAGGTGGCGGCGGCGGTGGGGGAGGCGGCGGCGGAATCATGTCGATCTCGTATCTGCTCAAGTCTATATCGTACGGATTCCTCGCGGGCGGCGGTCCGCCGCTCGTTGCTTTCTTATTCACCTCCTCTTCACCTCGTGGTTTCGGTATCGCGCCAACCGCTCGTTGCGGCTGATTTTCCTCCTTTTTCCTCACCGGAGCAACGAGTGGAACAACGGGCGGAGCTGTTTACATTTCAAAAAATGCACACTCAGTCATCACAAAACAAGAGATTTGAGAAATCGTAAAGGCTGAACAATAAAAGCCTTACCTTTCTCGACGTCGTGGCTCGGTAGGATCAAGGGACCACCATCTCTCGGGTTCTCCCGGGCGCCCGAGTACGGAGCAATTTCGTGCCTCTTCCGCGATCTGTACGTCTCTCGTCTTTCCCTGATGCATCTCGGCATGAAAAGCAGGATAGCCAATAGCAAGATTATAGAGGAGAGCACTGCTGCAATGGTTATCCATACGATTCTCTTTGTACTCGGAGACTTTTTGGAACTCCCCGAGTTCGATTCTCCTGAAGACGGCCCATCAGCTTGCTTCGGCGGCTTTCGTCCCGATGTAGGAGGCGGCTTCTGCTCGGAACCCGGCCCCGGGAAAAAAGGAAGCGTAGATGGCGGTGTACCCGGTGGTGGCGTCCCCGAGGTTGTCGTCGGAGGAGATAACGGAGCGGCACTCGAGTTGAACGGATTCCCGTCACCCCTGCACGTCGAAAGGAAAAACTAGCAAGCATAAGCAACGAGGTATTTCATTGCCATTGCTTTCACACTGCAACTATGGTCGTTACAACTTTGCCAACGACCAAACAACGTAGTCTACGCATCTATAAAGATCGAAAGAAACCATCAAACTACCTGAAAGTGGGAAGGTTCAACAGCTTCGGGGGTATCGGTCCATTAAAAGAATTGTTCTGTACATTTCTGTTTACGAGAGAGAGACACGAGAAATCAGAAGGCTGGAATCGACTAAAACATGAACTAAACGAACTTACAAATCTCTAAGAGGAAGGTCTTGTAAAACGTCAAGAGTTCCGGTGAGCTGATTTTGCTGCAAATGACTGTCAAATTGAGCATTAGTTTCCTTCGCAGAAAACGTAAAAGAAACAGACATTCGATCGAGGTTGACTTACAGAGTAGTCAGAAGCGACAAATTACTCATAGAAGGCGGCAACTCCCCGCTCAAATTGTTAGAAGACATATCTCTGCACAAACGACGAACGTTTCTGTGAGTTATCTACATCACAATAGTAAGATTTCGGGAGCAAATCATGGGCTCGGATCGGATCCCTACAAATTAACCAAAACAGAAAGGCCTGCAAATGCATCGGGAATTTCTCCGCTCAATTGGTTGTTGTTGAGGGACCTGAAACAGAATACTCAACCATTAAGCGAAAAAAGTTCACGAGTCGATCACGAAAGCAAGGTGGCGTAGAAATACATACATAGCCGATAATTGAGTCAGGGTCGACAAAGAAGTCGGTATACTTCCTGTCAGCTTGTTATCTGAAAGAAAACTGCCAAAGGTAAAGAAAATAGCATCACATCTCAGTTATATACGTTTCTTGAAGTTCGATTAATTCATAATTAGGATGAAGCATACATTGTAACCAACGAAGGAGGTAACTCAGACGGGATGCTACCACCAATAAGGTTGTTGCTCAGAGTTCTGCCACGACACAAACCCAACGTTACTTCAAAAGTCCAGAGAGACGAGATGTGGATTCTATTTGATTATACTTACATCGATTTGAGAGAAGTGAATCCTCCAAGGGTGTCGCCCAATTCTCCGCCCAAATTAGCCCCAGTCAGCGTTCTACGAAGTAAAGAAGATGGCATACATATTTAGCTCAATTGAAAAAATACGCGATAATTTTAATTTCAAGAAAATGCTCATACATTGAACTTATGGAGGATGTGTCGTCACAGGCGACGCCTTGCCACGGTATGCCGCCACAAGGGTCTCCGCCGCTGGCAACCCATCCCGGGAGAGAGGGTGATCCCAACGCAACGTAGAAGCCATTTATAGCAGCAACTGTTACAGTGTTAGGAAGCATTAAATTACAAACACATGAACACATCACCACACTCATTGTTAAGAAGTTCACTAAAATGAGATTAAAAGAACACAACTCTTCCCATCACGAGCTAAGAAAGCAATAACTCATTTCATCCAACCTCGAGAAAAATGCAATTTCAAGCAGCATGTCTCATCAAAAACCAAATGTAATCACCAAATTCATTGTAAGAAGTTCATTTAAACGAGACGAAAACAACACAGCTCTTCATATCATACGATGGAACGCGCTAAGACAACAATAACTCATTCATCCAACCTCGAGAAAATGAAACCTCAAGCAGCTTCTCTCATCAAAACAAAATTTATTCACCAAACTCATTGTAAGAAGTTCACTAAAACGAGACGAAAACAACACATCTCTGCCTATCATACGATGGAACGAGCTAGGACACCAATTAATCATTCATCCAACCTCGAGAGAATGCAATTTCAAGCAGCATCTCTCATCAAAACCAATACAACACAACACAACTCATTGTAAGAAATTCACTAAAACGAGACGAGAACAACACAACTCCTACTATCATAAGACAGAACGAGCTAAGACAACAACAACTCATTCATCCAACCTCGAGAAAACGCAATTTCAAGCAGCATCACTCATCAAAACCAACACAACGCAACACAACACAGCTCATTGTAAGAAGTTCACTAAAACGAGACGAAAAACACAACTCCTCCTATCATAAGACGGAACGAGCTCAGACAACAACAGCAACTCATTCATCCAACCTCGAGAAAACGCAATTTCAAGCAGAATCTCTCATCAAAACCAAATGTAATCAAATCACCAAAAAGGCAAAACCATCCCACAAAAACTTCCAAACACCCAAAAACCAATCAATTTCACAAGCAAATGCAACACAAGAAAACAAACAATCCCATCATCTCCTTCTCCCACTCCAACAATTCTCACACAAACATCGATTTTCGACTCACCGTCGCTAGGATTGGTGTACCCTCGACAAACTCCAATCGCGATAACGAAAGCAAATCCCACCACGATCTCCAAACTGAAGCAACTCGCAACAGATCTGTTCCCAACCATTGATCCAAAACACCACCCTCTTCTTCAATCTACTCTTCCTCAAGATAATTACTCTGCATAGCCAATACATAAAACGCCTCCCAATCTGCAAAAAATCAAAGACAACAAAAACCCCCAATTGAAAAAAAGAACAACCAAAAATTGAGCAAAATAATGCAGCTCACACACACCACGAAATCAAGCAGAAAAAATGCCCAAATTGCAAAAGCAGTCGAAATCTCTCAAGCAACTTCCACAGCTTTTCTAGTAAATTACTGAAGATTAGAGATATGATTATGCTAATATGATGGCATCATTGACTCCCACGAAAACAGCAATCATTTCTTAGCTAGGAAAATTGAAAAGCTCCTTAAAAACATTTTACTGCATGTGGGCATTATTAATGAAAACTGAAGTGTACCAGTAAAATTGAAGAATTTCGAAGCTCGTTTGTCACCAAAAAGAAGGAGAGATGGAATTGGGCGTGAGCAAATCAAGAGAGAGAGAGAGGAAGCAAGGAAAAGGCCGGTCCTTTTACACTTAAATTAGCTGGAAATGTGGGGGAAAAAAAGCTGAAAATGTATAAAAGTTGGAGAGAGAGAGAGAGAAACGTATGAAAACTCCTCGCTTTCTTCCTTTCTCTCTCTAGAAAAAAAAAAAAGAAGAAGAAAAAAGTAGCAGAAGCAGCAGCAGCTGAAATGTGAAGTTGAGAGAGAGAGTGTGTGTGTAAAGACATAAACACAAACACAGCCTATTCCCACGCGCGATTGTAGCGCGTGAGGCGCGTGTTTTCTTACACTGACTGTCACTGACAGATGACGGAGTTAGCTCGTGGCGTGAGCTGGATTAACGGCTACCTGGAGGGAGAGTGGAGCTCACGCGGCGCGACGGCGCGTGAGCCTGTGGCTGTTAGCAGTTGGTATAAAAGATAGCCGCCACTGTAATAATTGGGGGGTTCGAGGGGTAAAAAGGGGATTTCACACGGGGGAAATAGTTATCCTGCCTAAAGCCTACGCAAAGACCCATATGCTGTGTGTGAGTTTCTGTGTGTGCAGCTTTTTTTTCTCTCTTTTAATTATTAAACTATATAGTTTTTTTTTTTTTTAATTGGAGGAAATTTAGGATCCTAACTTGCATGCAATTATTTATTTTATTTTAAGAGCTGCATTTTGTTTTTAGTTTTTGTATGTAAAATGTAAATTGCGTGTCAAACTTTGTCGGCATGTTTTATTGTGACATTATTGACCTTCAATTACTGATTTGTAAATGTTCGAAATCGAATAAACAGCTCTTAAATAGTATAGTAATTAATTTTATGTCAAACTAATGACATAATGTATTTAAGATCCGTTGTATAATTGCATATTTATATAGAAAGCCTATAGAGAAATATTAAATTATGTCTATATTCCAAAATACTATTAGTATATTTTTATTTTCAATTTAATATCTTATATTTTAAACAGAAACATTTTTTAAATGCAATACTATTAGCATGATAAATGTCTATAAAGAAAATTTTCATGATAATTTTAAATATCTCATAGTAGTTCATAAAAATTGGATCATCGTACATCTTAATTAGGTACAAATTTTTGTTTTGTTTAGAACAATTTACAGATTAATTTAACCTCAATTTCGAAGTCACTATACTATTATTAAATTTTGGTATTCAACTGCTACGATTTCTAGTCAATGTTTATTTATGAAACAAGAAGGAGAAGTTGTCGTTGTTTATAGATTATTATCAGATAAATATGTAAGCTTAATTACGCAATTATAATCTGTCGTATTAATTAGTGTTTTTATAAACTGTGATGTGTGTGTAACATTACGTGGCCAAATTGATTTTGTATTCTTACTGTCGTCTGGTAATTAAATTATTAATACTACTATAAATATTTAAAATTTTTAATAAAAGAGAGTATTCTAGTTAAGTATTAAACTATGGTCTGTGCTGTCAGGAACTTACCAGACATTTCATGCACTATTTTTTATTCATTAGATTTTTTCTCAACTATGCTTCAAGATAAATTTGATTATTTTGCTATGTTTAAAATTTACCTGCATTTGAAGTTAATTTAATTAATAAAATAAAATTGATACCGAACAAACTATTTTCGCTATCGTTGTAAATGTAATCTAATTTGAATTATCATAAAAAAAGTCTTTATATAATCTAACGATATAACTTTTGGTAATTAAAAATAAAAAACAATTTATTTCGTAGTTAAAGATACTTTGCCACTATGGCAATAATCCAATATGGATAGGAAAAAGGAATTTATTCTCTCTTTCGAGATTAAAAAGCGTTTCTTTTCAAAAGAGAGTTTAATTTTTTTGACTTTTTATCTGCAAAAGTCATGAAAAGAAATATATAAAAAAATTGGCATGGAATTTAGCTGTCTCTTTTTAACCACCATAAATTTGTTCATAGTTAGTTGATCGAGATTGGCATGAACTTTAAACTTTTATTTCATAAAACGATAAAATCCATTTCCTTTTCTAATCTATAAATTATAAAATAAATCAATCAACCAATAACTATACAAATATTGATTACTTGTCAAATCCAACCTTTTTAATAATTTTTTCGAGTATATCTAAATCTAACAATGACACTCATTTTTTCTTTTAAGATATAGTGATATATAATTGGACCGAATTCAAAATCATTGTCCAAGTCAAATATAGTAGACTATCTGTGGTAGTCTATTTCTTTTGTAGACTTGTGCAGTTTGGGACCATCATAGACTTCCAACGACATTATTTGTAAAAAAAATACGATTCACATTGTGTTGATTTCTACTACTATGATATATTAGTATATAAGTTGTTAATAATTTTTTTTTAGAAAAGGAGATAAGTTGTTAATAATTGATATTTCAAAAAATTATATAGTACTATTATTCTTCATAACAATAGCTTCTATAAATTCATCAATTTACGGTAAATATCGTCGGTCTCATATCATAACTCTTCCTACTTAAATAGTAGTAGGATATAGAGAGAAAATCGACGCAAACACGCACAATTTGAATTTTTTTATAGTGACATTTGTTGTATAATTTATATTTAACATTTTTTTTCTTTTTAATTTTACTTTTTATTTCGTAACTTCTCCTTTTCTCTTTGCAATTACTTTTCTTGAAGATTCTTTTCCCTTTTATGATTATTATTATTCCATGTTTCTGAAAATCGATCATTCCATCTATCTCGAGATAGTTTTTTTTTTTTTTTTCTCAGTGATAAACTAGCTATGTATTTGTCATCATTTATAAAGTATAATATTTTATTTTACTTTTTGAAGAAAATGAATATAAATCGATGCTAAACATAGATATTCACAACCTAAATTTGAAATATACAAATATATATAGTCCTGAAAGACACAAAGGCCTAGGATTGTTCAAAAGTTTTTTTTGCAGCATTCTCACATTGTTCTTTTCTTTACGTTTCTTTCTTCCTCGTTTATATATATGCTCTAGATATCAAAAATATTAATTTAAATAAAATACATGAAGTATATTATTCGATCATCTAAAATACTTAAAAAAAAAGATTAAGAATCCCTGAAAAAACGACTCAGGAAAAAATACAAAAAATACAATAAAAGTGAATTATTGAAAATATAATTAATTTTAAATATTAAAACACAATTTTCCTTATATATTAAAACTTTTATTGGTACCACGGGAGTAATAATTTGTGTCATTTAAAAAAAAATTCAACTCATGTATCACTAAGATTGAAACATCGAGAAGCATGCCATTCGATTAAAAGAAGAGAAACATATCTAAATTAAAAAAGAGGGAAACAAACCAAAGTTTCGTAATGGAATTGATTCTTGAATTTGTAGGCCCATTGCATGTGACAAATGGGAATGCTGTATTGCTGTTTTCATCTCTGTTTTGTCCTTTTTTCTTGGCTGTAAAATTATTAATTTATTTAGACAATACCATGTTGACATTCTATAAAAATCAGACTATATTCTATACCATATTTAATTTAATTTAATTTATTAAGACGAATTTATTGCATGTTTGAATATAAGTCCAAAAATCATTATTAGAACAGAAATCCCTAGTGTATTTTCCCTACTGTCAAAATTAAATTTTACAATGTACAAGCTATGTCCCATTGGACCAAATAAAACCTAGTCTAACTATATAATGATGTTAACATTTTTTTTCTCGATGAAAATATAAAATGATGTTAATGTTGTCTTTATCCTTTTTTATGCCTTGTGTAGGAGGGCCCGCCCTATTTTCTTTTGTTTGTCTTTCTCTAATAAGCCAATTTATTCCTAGACTAAAATCAATTTATGATGGGACATCACCAACTAATTAAGCCAAATCTATATAAAATAATAACATTATAGGAGTGAGATTTCATAGTAATTAAAATTAGTTTGGACGTTGATTTTGACTAAAAGAATGGTCATAATTTGATTACTTTTATCCACTAAATGGATTTGTGACGCACAATGTTTCTAGTTACTTCAATACATTTATAACTTTTGTTGGAGCATAGAAGCTTTTATATATATA
>JAYJMF010351906.1:0-11116 GCA_036873715.1 Salvia sclarea
CTAATTATAAATTTTATTATTTTGTAATATTAAAATCACTACAAAGAAAATAAATATATTTGAAAATGATAAAAAAACAATATTTAATGCGTCAAGTGAAATTGAATAGAAGCTTAACAGTTGAATAGAAATTGTATTATTAATGAAGTTATTTGGACTTGTGCTTTTTAAATAATATAGAGTATGTACTTTTTTATATTTATGTTTGTACTATTGAAATGCATTTTGATGATTAATAAATTTTCTGTATATAATTATATACTATTATGTTGTTAATTTGTTAAAAATTGTTGAGGCCCAATCATGCTTACCAATATTAATCTATGCTATAATATGGGTATATTATAGTAAGATATTTTTTCATATTTTACATAAAAAATTATAGGTAAAATTATTCTCATGCATCGCACGGACACAAATACTAGTTAATGTTATCGAGTAACCTACTATAATTTCGATTCACAGTAAATGACATAAATTTGATGAATTTTATACACAAAATGAAGAAAAGTCTTAATTATATGCTGAAATTCCAATTCATATAATGTTAGAGTTGAAAGAAATTGTATGCCGAAAAAAAATCTTTACTCGTATAATATAATTAATTAACAATAATGTTTTACAAAAAATATATATCAAATTTATCCCGTACAAATACATTTGTGGAATACTAGTTTATTGCAATAAAATCAACCCATTTTCAGACCATGTTATTTAGTGATTACATGAAGTTGTTTATCACGCCCTCCCTAGTTAATAAATTATTTTTTGTATGATGTTTCATGACACTGTAATCAATGTTACAGGTATACTATTACAGAAATTTACCGATTATTGAACAGTATAATTACTTGTAGGAAAGAAATCTTAAATGTTGATTAATTGACAGGCATATAACCAGATCAGCTTTTTGAAGAAAATATACGGGAAGGTTCTATGATACAAATATTGCAGGTGCAAATCCCTTATATATAGAAATAATATTTTTTTTTCTATTTATTTAAGGGAATTATCAATTTAAACCCTGAATTATACCCTTTTTATAAAAAATATCCCGAACTTTAATAAATATACTTTTAAACCCTAAATTATGAATTTATTTTTTTTTAATCAAAAATATCCCGGCTCCATTTTTCGGCCAATGGAATTTTTACGTGGCTCACCGGATGACACCGTATACAAGGAAAAATTCTATGGTGCAAATGTTGTAGGTGCAAACCCCTTATATATAGAAATAATATTTTTTTCCTATTTATTTAAGGGTAAATATCAATTTAAACCCTGACTTATACCCTCTTTATAAAAACTATCCCGAACTTTAATAAATATTTTTTTAAATCATAAACTATGAACTTTTTATCAAAAATACCCCGACTCCATTTTCGGCCACCGGAATTCTTACGTGGCTCATCGGATGACACCATATAACTTTTAATTATTAATATTAAATGTCATGAACCTAAAATAAGTAAAAAGTAAATAAATCACAAAACTACCATCCCGTGACATGAACCTAAAATAAATAAAATAAATAAATAAATCATAAAATAAATAAATAAATAAATAAATAATATTAATAATTAAAAATTGTACGGTATCATCCGGTGAGCCACGTAAAAATTATGTTGGCCGGAAAATGGAGCCGGAGTATTTTTGATAAAAAAAAAATCATAATTTAGGGTTTAAAAGTATATTTATTAAAGTTCGGGATATTTTTGATAAATAGGGTATAATTCAGGGTTTAAATTGATAATTCCCTTAAATAAATAGAAAAAAAAAATATTTTTTATATATAGGGAATTTGCACCTACAATATTTATACCATAGAACCTTCCAAATACAAGTATAAAATGAATACTAAACTCTTACAAAAACAATGTTGGACAATATACAAGATATCCTAATAAGAATGTCTAATTCTCACTGAATTCATTTATATTACTATAAAATGTGCAAAATTCCCTTGACCGTTTACTTTGATTTTTTTTTGAGAACCTAACAACAATTGATAGGAAAACTTGTTCTCTTTCCATCTTTTTTACTAATATTTTTCATTCCTGAAAAGCTTGTTCTTTTATTTTCAACAATCTCCGTTTGTTATAATTCATAAATCTAATTCACATATACAAACCTAAAATAGTACTAGTATGAATTATCAAAACTCATTACAAAACCATAACATACACTATTTTGAAAAGAATCATATATAAAACACAAATTTGTGAAACTATCTTCATCAATTTCGGTAAACTCCCTCTAACAAGATCACGAGGTCAATAATGCTAAATATGAGTATTAGTTTTAGGGATTGTATTTTATTTCAGGTTCATAATGTCAAATTATAACTAGATGATGAAGCGCAACTAAATTGTAAGACACCACTTCCCTCCAACTAATCGATCGGGAGTTTGAGCCATCACAAGGGAGAAAATGAGGAACTGTTATAGATGACTATTTTGAAAGTTAAAAAATCATGAAAACTAAGCAAGTCTTTTACGAATGGAAAAAAATTCGTTAATCATCATTTAACTCCAACCATAAAAAAGGTTTTTTGCAGTAAAACACATTTTCACTCTGGAAAAAGTTTGCGTGTATTTACTAATAATCAAACATGCTAGTGAGGAAAAATCTTAAAATCTGAAAAATATTCTATATAACACAATATGGAGAAGAAATATCTTACAACATCCACAGGCATAAAATATAAGTATAAAATATAATGTACCGCGTACGAAGAAAGAATAGAAAAATCTCAAATATCTTAACAAACAACCTTCTAGTTTGAAGACGACCAAAAACTCAATGGAAAGAATAAGAGATTTTCCCCTTGGATAATTTCCTGAGCAAACAAGCAACTTCCGAAGAAAAAACTTAAATAAAAGAATCGGAAAAAATAAAAATGTTAGTGAGAGAGCGTGGAGGTATTTGATTGGGTGGCAGATGGAGAGATTTGAAAAGATAAAATATTGAGTAATTAAAAAATGGAAAAAAGAAAAGATGGAAAATTAGTTGAACCGAAAGGAAGCATTGAACGTAGGATGGTTGGACACATGTCCGCCCTAGCTGGGGCCCACTCTGCTATTGATTGAAAATCTTCTCACTGACAACATGGGATCAAATTTGGGGACTCCCATCCATTCCCCAACGTTGATTGTAATTGTTAATTGAATTGTGCTTTCTCTCCGTCTCCGAGTCTTTCTTAATTACTTATTTTTTCAAGAATTAAGGGGAAAAGAAGCTTTATTTAGGCATGAGTTGTCACTCATTCTCCACTGTTTTGATTTGAGACGGTAAGCAACTTATCTTCCTTGTATGATTGACTAATTGTTTATTTATTCGATACCACCATCTTCCTTGGGGACACGTAACCATAATCTCCCTCTCTCTTTTCTCTTCTTTATTCCCGTGTGTGTGTGTGTTTTTGGGCATGAAAGGAATAGGATACATGTGATGCTTTAAGAGACCTGACTTTTCTGACGGGAAATGTGATAGGTGGCCTTTGGTGCTATTTCACTGAAATTTTGACTCTGGACTTAGGTCTCCGGGGTGACATCTGGTGATCAAAGCTTTGATTTTTAACACTTGGAGAGCCTACCACTGCATTTTTTATATCGACGCCTATATTGGGAGGGATTTTCTCTTATTTACTATAGTATTTTCAAGATCCATTTATTGCACTGCATTTCTCCATTTCTATTTTCAGTTGAGAAGCACCTTCTTCACCCTTGTTCAAAGGTATGTATTCAAGAACTTCCCTTTATCTTTCTCTTTCTCTATGGGTGTGTGTTTGTATGTCTCTGTGTGTGTGTGTGTGAGAGAGAGAGAGCGCTTCATTCAATCATATCCTGTTTTGGTTTGGAGAATCAGAACCCATGTGTTAAATGAAGTGATTATGTTACCCCTTAAGTTTACATGGTTGAAATTGGTGATGAGATTATAGATAAAGAGGAATATAAGAATAGAGATGATGAAGATGCCTAGTGCTTGCTGACAATTATATTTGCTTCACTTTAGGATATATTGATTCCCCTATTAATGCCAATTTAGATGCATATTCCATCATTATTTAGGTATCCCCTCTTCTGTCATTGATTTTTCTGCATTATTATTGAATTGTTTGTGGCATATCCTTTTTTCTGATTTCTATTTAACATCTTGATTCTCGTTATGGTTAATATTCATTTTACATGTTCAGACTCTGTAGACATTTTTCTGTATGAATTGTGGCAAATCTCTTCTTTCTGATTTCTATTTAAAATCTTGATTTTGACTAGGGTTTAACTTCATCGTGGATGTTGAGACTCTGTAGAGAGCATTCTTGAACATCCGAGTTGTGAAATTTGATGGATGAGATTTCTCAACTTATTTCCCTTCCACTTAATTTGATAGGCGAAGAATCGTTGTATACAACGTGTGTAGATATCACTGGAATTGAGCTGATAGCAAACGCCTCGAAAAATCTGTTTCTTGAACCATCCATGACCAAACTGCCCTCCATTTCTCTCACCTCTGAGAGTAGGCATTCTCGTCGTAATGGAGTTGTGATCACGGTAGAGTCGAACTTTAGTGCTGACGATCAAGATAGCAGGACTAGACAGAGTTTGATTTTTAGCACCACCATCAACCATGAGCTCAAGGAAGATGGTGTAACAGGCGAACCATTAGTAGGCATTCTCGATTCTCAATGTGCGGCTGATTATCCCAATGGCTTGTGCATCGAGGATTGTATGGATAAGAAGAACAATACCTCTCAGAGCATCAAGAGATCAGAGTCCTGGGTAGCAACTATAGCATCCGAGCTAGCTGATGATCTCGTTTCTCTAGAAGAGACTGGTGAGGCTGTCAGAATTCGAGAACCTAAAAGGACCTTCTCAGCTTCGATTCTTGATGTTTCTGAGGAAACAAAGATAAATAAGCCGAATATTGTTTTCAATCTCCCACCTCTTTGGGGGCTAACATCTATTTGTGGGAGAAGGGCAGAAATGGAAGATGCAGCCGTAGCTCTACCACGATTCCTAAAGATTCCGCCTCAGATGCTGAGCGACGCCCCACTTTTTAGCTCCATACATAAGGACTTGACTGGCCATGTATATGGAGTTTATGATGGCCATGGAGGTTGCCAGGTAAAGATTCTATTTTATTTCTACTCACCCGTAGCAAACGAGCCCTTAATGTATGTAATGTAATTATAGAACTGTTTTGGTGCGTAGGTAGCTGACTACTGCAGAGAGCATATGCATCTAGCCCTAGCCGATGAGATTGGTGCGGCTAAGGAAAATTTGAAGGTCGAAAGTTGCGAGCACAACTTGAAGGAGAAATGGCTCAAGATCTTCCAAAAATGCTTTCGTAGATTGGACAACGAAGTCGGAGGGTTCTCGGGAAGTGATAATGATATTGCTTCTGACCTTCACACGCCTATCGCTCCTGAATCGGTGGGGTCCACTGCTGCGGTTGTGATTGTTTGTTCCACTCATATCATTGTTGCAAACTGTGGTGATTCTAGGGCAGTCTTGAACCGAGGGAAGGTGCCCGTGCCATTGTCCGTGGATCATAAGGTAGTTCTTGATTTGTCGGGACCAAATATTTATCTTGCAGATATTTGTGCATTGTCAGTGGATACTATGATTGATCTAACGCGATGATTTGATTCTGGTTGGCAGCCAAATAGAGAAGATGAGTGCGCAAGGATTGAAGCTGCAGGAGGCAAGGTCATCAATTGGGATGGATACCGTGTTTCGGGTGTCCTAGCAGTGTCGAGGTCCATTGGTACGTCGATCTTTATGATATAAAGACTCGTTTACACGTGGACTCAATTTTCCAGTCATTTTCTCACCACGTCATTAAATATATCATTTCATGTCAGTTAATTAGTTTGATCTTAATTGCAACGGTCCAAAGATTGTGTCGAATTTGCAACTATGTCATCAGTTAGCAATAATCTCCGTAATCTGGGTCGTGTGTGTGGCCTCCATTAATGATTTCAACATCTCCCTTTGTGCAGGCGATAGATACTTGAGACCGTATGTTGTGGCAGATCCGGAAGTAATGTTGGTTCCTCGCACAAAAGAAGACGAGTGCCTGATTCTAGGAAGTGATGGGCTATGGGACGTGATGACGAACGAGGAGGCTTGTGATTTGGCAAGAAAGAGGATTCTGGTGTGGCACAAGAGGAACGGGACGACGGTGGCGAGCAAGGAGCGCGGGATGGGGAGCGACCCTGCAGCACAAGACGCAGCAGAGTACCTCTCGAAGCTGGCGTTGAAAAGGGGAAGCGCAGACAACATCTCTGTGATAGTGGTGGATTTGAAAGCTCAAAGGAAGTTCAAAAGGAAGACGTGACACCCAGCCGCACATTCTAATGCAAGGTAGTAAGTAGTAGCTCTCTAGAAAACCATTTCAAGATTCTACTATTATTTAACTAAGCAAAGCAAGCTGTTGTAGATAAACCATTATTCTATGTTCAATCAATTCAACTGAATCTGTGTTAAGTTGTTCCAAACGGGCTACTCTAACTGGATTATTTGCACCAACAAATCTGCATTCAAGCTATGTATCCAAACCGCCTACAATTAGGTGAAAGCAAAAACACCCATGACCCAACCCAGTTTCTTGCCGCATCTACATCATTCATGAGTTTTTAACTTCCTTTCATAAATTATTTTGTACTTAATTTCGTAACAAAGTCAAGATGGGACTGCCTTTGAATCGAAAAACCACAAAATGGGTTCATTCATAAAAGGTTACAACATACTCACACAACCAGAGTCATCCCTTCATATGAGCACACAAAATTCGACTTAACATACAAAATAGGAGACTGGGGAACTTTACTGTTCCCACATAATGAGGCACAAATGGTGGTTTCGGCGCCTTCACATTCAGTGAAGAGGGGACAGAAGCGCCTGAAAAAGGACTGCCTTGTCTCCAGAGAGCAGCAAAGACGCAAACACCATAATAGTTTCAGCCCATATATCCATTAACTACTTCGAACATTCCGTTGGTCTGCAAATTATAGGAAGACGTAAAAATTCACACTATCAAATATTTTATAAAGCTGTGTTTCAAGTCACAATGAAGGAAATGATGATGTTTGCTACTCCAAATGATATTGAGCTAAAGATCAAACCTTGATCAAAGTGTGGCCAGTGAAGGTCCTGCACTTGTGAAGTACTCTGCGAGATCAACACCAAGATCGTCGTACTTTGTGATGAAAGGGTGTGCCTGAGTTTCAGAAAAACACGTTGGGTTAGTCATCAGAAAGTCCATACACTTTAACCAAAACGTGATCAGACATACCATGAGTTCGTTTGCTGACAGCCTATCTTTAGGATCCTTCTGCACACTGAGAATCCAATTTTTACACAAGACCAGTTAGGTGTCAAGTTATTACAGAATGATGTAAGTAGGTATGTGATGATGGCACGAAGAAAGAAATTCAAAAGTTCAATAAGAGTCGAGCAAGTGAAGAGCTGGGAAACTTTTCAGAATGTATACCCTTATAAATGATAACGATATAGTACTTTAAAGCAGGAGAAAAATTGTGATGGGGAAATACTATTAATAGTCTTCCAAACATCTGCATCAAAGAAAGCTTTTACAATTAATCATAAATTTCATCCAAAAACAACACAGTTCACTTCACTAGAGTAACATGTGACTCCAAAAAGTGCAGAAAAATTATTTTACTTAAAAATAAAAACTACTATAAATCACCATTATAAAACCATTTTTAGCACACTAAAAGTTTGAGGGAAAATTTTATCATCAAAATTCAGTTTCGGTGTATTACCAGGCAGAAATAAAGGAACAGAACTCTGGAGAAAATAGATCTGAAGGTGGACGAGGCACAGGCTGATCAACAATTGTTTCCATCAGCTCGTAGACATTGATCCATCCCTCTGCCTGAGGTGCGGAATATGGAAACTCCCCCGTTGCACACTCGAGGAGAACCAAACCGAGGCTCCAGATGTCACTTTTATAACCATAGGTGCCTCCAATGATTCTCTCTGGCTGAGCACACAGAACAAAAGATGAAAGAATTCAGAACATAAATACGGTTATGCACCAGAACTGCAAGAGTGATAAGGGGATACATCTATAGCCGAAAGTGTGCAAAATAATTAGCAGTTTTATAATGATTATCACAGGAAAGACATTAGCACCAAATACAACAAGTCAAAAACTTGTGTACATCTAGATGCACAGTGCATCCCCTCCAATTAAGGTTTATCAACACAAATAGGATTAATTAGGGGCAGATGCCCCAGATTGTACGTCAAGTGTTGGTGGATACTGTTAATTTAATTCAGTTAACAGAAAGAGTACTCACAGACATGTAGTTGTAAGTGCCGACAAAAGTATTAGCTAGACCCGACGTGCTGGCAAGTATTGCACTGACTCCGAAGTCGGTGATCTTGCAATCACCTCTGTGGTTAATCAACAAATTTGAAGGTTTGAGGTCCCTGTGAATGATATGTTTTTCGTGATGAAGATACCAGAGACCTTTGAGTACCTATAATGGCACAATGGGGATTTTAATATAACAACTATTAGAAACTGCTTCTAACAGAGATAGAGAACACGGTGTTGTATACAGACAAACACAGAGACACATAGCCTGTACCTGTTTGCAAATTGCAGCAAGATAAGGCTCAGGAATTTTATTAACTTTCTTAAGGAAATCTGCAAGAGACCCTCCATCCATATACTCCAAGATAATGGAGATTGCACCATTGTCATAGAAAGATTGATAGCAAATCACGACATATGGACATTGAGAAGACTGATTAATCTTCAGCTCTTGAGCAATATGCTTGCGAGCAGACTCCTCGATATTCATTTGAATAACCTGATATGAGTCGAGAAATTAAGAACATCGATGTTAGTTGTTGTCCTGCATCTCTGTCAAATAGTATTTGCAAAAACTTAGTCAAAGGAAGACAAAGTCTCATGTTTAGTAAAAAATAAGCTTATTTTCTTCTTGTGGTGATAATTATCTACTCGGGGACAAGATCCATATAGTCAGTATAACAAAACTTAATGTGATAAAAATTAAGTTTATCACATCTAGAAATTATATGCATATGTGGTACCTGTTTATAACAATTATGTTTATAACAATTAAGTTTATCTACTCGAGGACAAGATCCATATAGTCAGTATAACAAAACTTAATGTGATAACAAAACTATATGCATATGTTTTCTTGAGAGGAAAGTTGATTACATCTAGAAATTGAAAGAAATGATACAGTGGTACCTGTTAGAAGTAAAGAAGGCCAAATATTGGATGCATACCACATTTAATGTAGAGAACAAAATAAAATACTAGTATTACTTTTAACTTTTAGTATCAATTCATAACATAGGTTGGTATCACTTTTTAAAGATAACCGAAGAACTTCCTACATTATCAATTTACAACACCATCCAACTAAAATTTAAAGCTCTGGAAATAGGGTCCATATTGCACCTATGGAATTATATCTAATTGTACAAGTGAAAATATGTGAAGCGTTTCCATCATACAAGGTTTGGCTATGTTGAATCATAGTAATCTGCAAATTACTTCAGAAAAACATATGATTACTGTGATCCATATGTATTGAATCAATATACTTCTTGAGAATTTCACAACAATCTACAATTCTATAAATTTCTCTTATCTAGAACAAACTCTGTATGGAATTGGGTTAAAATTGGAAACAAGTAGGAATGTAAGGCTCAAGCCTCAAATCTTTTAAATATCAAACTCAAGTTATGTAAATTATGATATATCTTCTCCATGTCAATCAAACATGAACCACCATCAAATTTCAGGTTTGATTTTATATATATTAGAAGAAGAAAATGAAGAGCTTCAATACCTTGAGTGCAAAAAACTGTGCAGTCCATTTGTGTTGCACCAAACGCACAACACCTCCATTTCCCTTACCAATGACTTGTACTGCATCAAAGTCAGCTAAGCTCACCTGGTTATCTGACGGTTGTATCAAGGTTGGCTGAAACGCATAGGAAGCATGAAATGTAAGCGCAAATTCCGCAAATTCCATCAATGCAAACCAGTTCATATATAGTTGAGATATTTTTGCAGCAAATCCATCCAGCATACTCATATCTTGAGAGTTGAAAGTTCTATTCTCTTCAAACACAAGGTTAATTGGAATATGTACAATCTCTCTAATAATAGAAGGATCTCCCCCAATATAAACCAGTAGAAATAATTCTTGTGAAATGCCAGACTATGAAATTGAGACTTAATTATATGAAAACAAAGTGAATCACAAGGGTAAGGAAAGTAAAATGTGCAAGGAGGGAAGAAATGCAGTCAAAATGCCAATAACGCAAAAACAGCAGATCAAGGAAAAATAAAATCTTCTTACAACTTCAACTTCACTATTGGAAACAATCCGAACTCCATCCCTGTTAACCAAGAGATCGCCATCCTTGAACGTACCCGAGCCAGTCCTGAACAAACTCAGAGAAAGCCAATCAAGAAAAACCCAATTGAGCAATCACTAAAATCAGAGGAGGGGGGAAAGAGTGGTACAGGAATTTAGAGATGTCATCGGGAGGTGGGACGGAGAGCTTGAGGTTAGGAGCTAATGAGCCCTTCTTCATATTGTGCTCTGCCTCCTTTTTTCTGGGTTGGGAGTACTTAATGTTGCAGTGAGATGCAAAAGGTCTACAAAAAAAACCCCACGAAAATTGAGGTTAGGTAAGTATCACTCTGCACACATTATTTATAAGAGAACTCAATTGTTTAAGGAAAAGTGGATAAAATTAATGATCAATTGGGTGTGTAGAGAGAGAGAGAGAGAGAGAGGAATAGGAAGGCTCTTCTCTCTTGTATTCACTTGAAATTTAACTCAGCAGTCTACTAAAGTAGCCACCTACAATATTTTCTTTTCCTCTTTTACCAGTTAGAGGGAATGATAGGAGGATACCAGCTCTAATTTATCCGCGCCCGCCTTTTCTTCTTCTCTCTTTTTTCCTTACTTTCTATTTTTAGAATTAATATAAGAGGCATATGGATTTTTACCCATAAATTTAAGATACAATTATTTTTGCCCAAAAATATAAGGAACATGCACTACATGCCCAAGATTACGAAAATA